>UELV01174888.1:0-21112 GCA_900490015.1 Megastigmus stigmatizans | reverse complement strand
TACGTACTTGCAGAAATGCAGAAGAAAGCAGAGTACGTCTATTTTTCTAGATTCAATAAATTTAATAAATTGGAACATTAAACCGCGTAACTAAAGTACGTGATTTCATTACGTGATTTCAGTACGTGATTTTATTTCGGGATTTCATTACGTGTTTCTATTTCGGGATTTCATTACGTGTTTCTATTTCGGGATTTCATTACGTGTTTTCATTGCGTGATTTTTGCAGAAGGGTAAAAAAACTACTCATACTAATTTTCAATTTTTAACTATAAGTGTACTTCAGCTGTAAACTAACCAACGCAGCTGATTCTTTTTGAATAACATTTCTTGTTTCTTAATCTATATATCCTTTTTCTGTTGAAAACACAATTTAATCCCAATTACATTATTGCACAATACATTGTTATACAATATACTATAAATGCATTATATTAAATATTTCTGAAGTACAGGTTCTAAGTTCTGTTTGATACTACGTTTGTAACTGTGGTGAGCGAAGATAGACGATATTGTAATTCTAAGATGCAAGGTAGGTATCTTAGAAACCGACCTTCGTCAATATTAGATTTGTATAGTTGAATACAAAGGGACTTTGAGCCTGGACAATGAGCTTTACATGATCCCTTGTAAAATCATTTCGTATGCATGAATTCTCAGTGCTATTTCCCTCTGTGTATTAAATGAATGTATACTAACGGTAGACTTGTATTTTATTTTTACAGATTATTTGATAATATAAATGGTGTATTCAAAGTGAATACTAAAACATGAAATGCGGGATATTATTTGTTTAATAACTTGTAATACTCTTAAAAGAATGAACTCTTACACTGTTATTTGATCTTTTTTAAAAGTATTTCGTACAATTAAATTTCTGAGTCTCAATTGAATTATTGAGATCACAAAAGAATATAAGCAAAGGTATGAAGTATAGCGCGTTATAATGGACGATGATGAATGGAAGCCCTGCACTTTTGTGCCGTCCCATTGAAAATGCATTATTTCCATCAATGCATTTGAAAATCTGGGGAAGAATAAATACACTGCATTGAATAGATAATTAATTGAATGAACTGTGTCTTATTCATTGAAAATGTTATGATCAAAGTGAAATGCGTTGAATAGAAAACGAATGCTAATTGGAGAGACAAAACCCTTAAGATGAACAGAGCGCAACGTTGTCGCAATTAAGTATTTACATCTTCTTTTTGGAAAATTATTTAACTTCCCGCATTTCTTATTCTTACTCCCTTGAATCCAGTGGTGTATAGATAAAGACATGAAATAAGCGACTAATTAAGCTGCAGTTAAAATAAGAAATATTTTAAACGTACTTATCGAATTACTGTATTGATAATAATTTATTGTAGAAAATATGTAATTATAAAAATAATTCTTCTAAGTAACGTAAAGATAATACAATGTTTTATGATTTCCGTTTAAAATTAGAAAATTTTACGGACTGAATGTAATAATTTAGTCACGAGAATGTAGCCATTTTCTTTATATTTACATTTTCGTAAACCAATTATTTTGCTCGCAATTACACTATCGGCTATAATCGAGAAAATGCTTCTTCGTGATTTCCCTTTCCACCCTCAATTTTTCCGTACTATATCAATACAATGAATAAAATATCCGCGACGCGAAATGACCGATAGCCAAACACGAACCGTCGCCAAATCAAATGCGTAATTCCTATCAGCTAAAAAGAAATGCGCATCAACAATGCAAAACGCAACTACGCGAATCATCAATGATTTTACGATCTGTACACACAAGCCTGGCATTCCATGCCACGTCCGAACAAAAATCACCCTTAATCCCGCGCGCTTCTCTTTTCTCCGGAAAAATTTGTAGGTGAAATTGACATTTTATTCTAGTCCTATATACATGCTCTCTCCATACAGCGTCACGCGTCCCTTTTGTGTACTTTATACACGTAAAAAAAAAAGAATTTAGTACCGAGCAATACATTTTGGTTACACGTCCGAGGCAAGTCTGCTTCGCTATTGTCATCCGCGTCGTTTTGAAAGACTCGTCCGCGCACACACGCTTCGCGTCGCTTGTTTGTTTGATTTCACGCGGCGAAAGAGAGAGAGAGAGAGAGAGAGAGAGAGAGACTCGCTGGCGGGGTAAATGTCCCGTAATTACGGCCCGACGCGCGTACGTCTGCGACTGACCGCTCGTTTAATGAAAATCTATTCTGTCACTATCGCGTTATTTGTCTGCATTGAGGCTCTGTCTATCGCTCGCTTTTCTCTCTCTCTCTCTCTCGTCTGTAATTTTCAATTACGCCCCCGCTAAAGTACATCCCTTCGTAGTAGGGCTTCTATTATTGGAAAATTCTGGTTTTATAAGGGACGAGGGTAGCGGAAGAAAAATGTTCATTGGAAATTAATAGGCTGGGGGTGAGTTGTGTATCTAGCTGAAACGGCGCTCGAAAGATGTATGAATTTCTGATTCCGTAAGTAATTGCTTGCCCGGACGGCCGCGTAATTAAGGGAAAATAAATGCATGAATTTGTCGGTAAAGGTTTACCTTTTGCCGTTGATTAAGTCAAGGGATGAATTTGCTCGTGAGTCTGGCTGTAGAAGGATACTTTTTTTTTCGTTTGATTAAGGGGCGAAATGGCTGTGTAACTGTTGAACAATGTAAAATGTAAATTCGAATTCGATGTATATCAATTATTTAAAGTGTGGAAAATTTTATATGAAATTCATGGATTTGCACTTGTATTTTATGGTACGTAAAAGCATATGATGCTTGAAAAGTGGACAATGGTGTAATATTCTATAATTCCATTTGATTATTCTTACTGTTATTTAATGTCTTGCAAAGGCGTAGAAAATAAATCAGATAGAAAATCAAGCAGAGCACCCAATTACAATAAAAGTTAAGTGTACTTATAAAAATTTTACGATAAGTAATTTTTAGAGTTTTATCTCCTTTTCTGGCTGCGGTAATTTATATCGAATAAAACAAGAGAAGGAAAAAGTGATTTCTTAGGAACAAATTGCTCGTTCTAATGGCCAAGTGCATTACAGTAATGAATACATTTTAGGCAAGATTTATTTGTCCAAACTGATGGTACATTGTACGTGTACATCGTTTTTTGTCTAAAATTTATTGCATGCTTCCATTCTTTCTTGGAAAATCAATACTAGCGTTGCACGAAATGTACGAGAAATAAAAAATATAGTGTATTTAATCAGATCTAATGAGTCTTTTCGAAGTTAAGAATATTTAATCGACTACAATTACATTGCTTGGCGAAGACTAGGCTTTTAATCTTATCGAGAATAGGGAAATCGCGACGCATTTTTATCTCCCCTAAGCAGCATCGCGATAATTCAACATAGAAAATGCTAGAACTAAGACATCACCCGACTCGATCCACGCTTCAAAAAGTTTCGTTTCCACCGTGTCGAAATCTTTTCTTTTAACAGCCAATTCAGCTTCTCGAATGATTTCGTATGTTGCACATCGTCGCACCTCAACACATGGATTTTCGCATCAAAGAGTTTAGCGGCGGCATGAGAAGCAGACACCAAAGACTGGACCACTGCCAAAGGTAATAGACATAATAAACCCCTCCATTCAGCGGGGCAGCAAGAGAGACATCGTTGCGCACCGAAAACTCCCCATCTATACCCATAAACGCGGCCTGACGCGACATTGTAACTTGTAAGTGCCCCCTTCGTCCTCCTCGTTTAATAGGGAGTAGTCACAAGCTAACGCAAGTTTCTGCCCACCGGAAGCCGCACCAAATTCCCGTGTACTTATATGCACGTACGCTATGCTTATACCCACCGCGTATATGTATGTGTATGCCCGCCACCGACCTTTCTCCGTATATAGTGTCTATTACGTGTGCGATAAGTGATGCTGCATCATAGTTTAAATGTGCCTTCAGTCCTGCGCGCGGTTTGAAATAATAATCCTGTTTTCTTAGGCGGGGGTTTTGAATTTCATGGTTTATGGCCCGTTTTCCTAAATAGCTTGAAAACATGCCTATAGCGACAACATTAAAGGGTATAATACATTTAGTCTTAAGCACGTCCGTTTTATTCATCTTTTTATTACAAAGAATTAGGCTCTACTTTTTTTTGGTTCATTCAGAAATTTAGTGAATCTAATTATGTGTTTTTTTTTATATTGATCATTCGGTTACCGCTGCATGTAAAGAGAATTTTTTATGCAAAAAAATGTTGTTCATCCCATTTATTCAATGCAGTTAATTTTGATCGAATATAAAAATCAATGTGATATTTTTCTCGAAGATATTAGCTGCAAATAATTGTTTTCTCGACTAAAAATTTTACTAATATTATTAATATTAATTATTCAGAATTAATATTGATTTCATGTTTCGAGTATGAAACCTTTGTTTTGAATGTCGACCCTTGGGCTGCTTGATAATAATCAATATAGTAGGGACTATTCATGGAAGTGTTTGTCTTACTATAAATTATAGCTCAAAACAACCCCTGGGGCCAGACTACAAAGTTTATCTACACTTTATAGCATCTCCATGAGGTTACTTACACAACTATCTATATTATTCGCAGAAATTGAGGTCGCTAAATTTTTTATAATTTTAGATATGTAACTTAATGTACGATAATCAATTTAAAAACAAAGAAAGGAATGTACTTACCTATGATATATTTAAATGCAATTAACTATCAGTATTTTAATACGTTGAATAAAACCAATAATTGTAAAATATAATAATATATTAATCAAGTGTATGAACCAATATTATAACAGTCATATGTTGTAAATGTAATGTGAGCACGACGAGGAATAATGATGCCTGGACAGAAATTTGAAATTTAAAAACAAAGAATAAATTAATAAGGTAAATTAATTTACATCCTGAATCAAATTACATATAAAGCTCCAGCCCCAAAATAATCATCAATAAAATCACGTATCATATAATACAACAGCCTGGAAACCTCAGACTTGATTCCTCGCGAGCAATAACAAAAAGCCATATAGGTATACGCGGTGCTCTTGAAAAAACGAACAATACAGAGCCACGAAAACAGAAAATAAGCGAGTTAGGCTTGAGGTATGAGTTTCAGTAAGTCTACACTACATACTGCAGGTAACTAAACGACAAGCCAATGAATCGCAATGGGCATTGGTCTATACGTGTATACATGTATGTGTATTACCTCTCTACGGGCCAGCAAAGCCGCATATAGTTCTCGACGGCAATGGCCGCGAGGGTGAGAACCGTAACGAGGAAACAGAGAGCCTCCAGTGTCCACTCGAAGCGGCAGATGCCTCGTGGCGATTCCTCGTGGCCAGCCAGTATCAGGATAGTCGAGGCCGGGATTACCATTCCTGAGATCAGTAGATCGGCCAGTGCCACGTTCACGAGGAATGCGTTGCCTGGAGCAAAACACAAAAGAATGCCTTTCTAGTGGTATTTATAGGATTATTGAGATTGTTGGTCCTGATTAAAATTGGGATTGTTATTATCGCCTTAGTTTTGGAGTGAAGATTTGAAGTAGACAGTTTATTGTGTTCAGAGGGAACGTTACTGAAATCTATGTCATTATTTAGATTATGAAAACACGTTCCATTTAATCACAATTTTTAGTCCTTTTTTTAAAATATATCCCGCCAAATTTGATATCAACATTTTTTTTTAAATTAAACGTATATATGTACACTAAAAAAAATACGAGTTTTACCGATTCCGTTTAAAATTTAACGCCATGAAAATATGACTATCTTCGTAATACGATAATGTTATGCATGAAGGTGTCTTCGCGATGATGCAGCTTGATCCGAGATAAGCTTGATATGCGCAAAATATCTTCTTCTGCACAAGTACATCAAATATTTAGTTTTCGGATCAAGCGAGCTAATCCGATAATGCACACATATCCTAAAGCGAATAAGCAATATAAAGACTCGATATTAACTTTCCAAACTATTTCATAAGTAATTGACCAATATAAAAATATCGTTCCATTTAATTACGACGACATCTCATCCAACGCCTTTAAAAATCTTCCACGATCGCTTCTAAAAGTCTCGCGCGCTATACGCATTTTTTTTTTTTCGATCATCCCAAAAAGCCCATTCCACAAGCTTTATCGCTGCAGCATTTCGGTCGACCGCAAAGCAGCCCGTTAGAATATGGCCGTATCCCTCCGTATTAAAGCGCGTCATCTCTCGATTGCTCCATAAAAATGCGGAATAATTTTTTTACGATCATCCGCGCGTCTCCTCTGCCTCTTGGATTAACTAAATAACTTCCGCAGACGCGCTTCATTTTGTGCAACCATCCGTTGGCTCTATGTACACACACATACTGCACTGTGCAGCGTGAGAAAGAAAAATATACACGCGGGCTCGGTTGTAATGTATACACACGCGAGCACGTGAAAAGCGCAAACACTTTTCGGAAAAAAAAAGAATGTAACGAAGAGAAGGAGAGAGAGAGAGTGTGTGTGAGTCCACGTGGCGGAAAATATTTTCCGGTGCAGAGACAGCGAGACGGTTTTATAGCTGGCTTTTTTACGAGTCTTGTACACACTCACACACACACACACACACACACACATAGCTCCGAGAGAGCGAGAGTGGGGGAAAAAATAAAGGTGATGGAGTAGCATGGAGGCCAACGTAAAAGCGGATTTCCGGCGACTTTCCTCTCTTCTCTCTTCCGTCCGAACGATATTACGTGACCGTAAGAGAAGAGGAGGAGGAGCAGGAGGAGGAGGAGGGAAGTAAGGCCGACGACTGTACTTCCCGTGTCGCTGCTCTGTTCACCTCTTCTCTCCTCGTTCCTTTTGCCTCCCTGAGAGGCAGCAGTTATGAAACTCAGCGTTTTCTCTCCCTTGCCACACACTCGCTGTGTCTATGTATGTATGGGTGTGCGAGACAAGAAGAGAGAGAGAGAGAGAGAGAGAGAGAGAGAGAGAGAGAGAGAGAGAGAGAGAGAGAGAGAGAGAGAGAGAGAGAGAGACGATTTTACCCGTGATTTAGGAGCGAGCCCAGAAAAGCGAACCGTAGACCGTTCGCTGCTGTGTGTGTATGTGTGTGTGTGTGCGCGATATTTTTGCATCGATTCGGTGGGGTGATCGATATTACTGGCTACCTTCAGCTATGTATGTAGGCGCGCGAGTAAGGAAAATTAAGGGTTTGCTTCCTTCTTCTTTTTATCGGGCATCCGTTTTCTGCTTACGTATATATAGATAGATGAATGGGTGTCGAAGGATAGAGGTTACTCAACTCCCCTTCGGGCTTAGAGTTGGCACACCTACTATTGTCGTAAGTTCGGGATTTTTATCTGGGCAGTCAGTTTTTTGCTGGTATCGATCATTTTTCTTTGTTTTACTACGATTGGTTAGCTCGCTTTTGTATAGTATGTACATTTACAATTTCTTTTCATTTAACTATGTTATTTTCAAATTTCTCACAGTTGAAAATGCTTAGATTCGTGCTGTGGTTAAATAAAACTTTTGGTGCAGCGATAATTTTGAGCTTTTAGAGTGGGAATTCTTTTATAATTACAATCTTTGGGGGGGCTTAAAATAAGGTTCTGCGAATTTCAAGTAAATGCGTTTAGCAAGAATGTGACTGGAATAGCGACCGGTAAAATTAAGGTTCATGGAGAATTTTGTAAATGCAGTTAATACCGTGCATATAAGTATAATGAAAAAGAACTTAGTTTGCTAAAGTGAAATTTTTCAAAATTACGTGATAAAATTATCAAATGATTTTGATGCATTTATTTAACATGCGTTTTCATGCATAAAGTTACAAAATGAATTTCATTGTGTGCATATATAAATCTCGTTGTTTAACATATTTGAGTGATTGTTTGCCTTCACTTTGCATATTTTAAAATAATTTCGGACAAGTACAATTACAGACATGTAATATTAAATAATAATATAAAATGTAATATAATAATACAAAATTGAAATTTGATCTTTGAATAACCAATAAGAATTGTTTGGGCACTTTATTAATCTATTTAAAAATATTTAGTGCAAAGCCCTGAGAAAAAAGTTGATATAATACCTGAAGTATAAAATTTACAAAGTTATGACCGTGAAATTGTAATGTGACGCATAAGATTGCAGTACCCCATATAATTTCCCCATTTGTATAAGTTCATTATCTGCCGCCTTTACAAAACTAAAATATTACTTTCATTTGCTTTTATGGCCACAGTACCTTCAGCACATCATTGCATTAAATCGACAAAGCAGTTTTGTAATATAGTTTTGAACTTCTTTAATTGGATAATTTTAGTTCTGCTCTTTAAATTTGCATCTTTTGGTTACGTACCTATATAGATAAAATAAAATTAACACATAAACCTACATTTTAAAGAAATTTTCATTACATTATTAGAATTGCGCAAGTTGTTAAAAAAATATATACTATTGACAATTCAGAACAAAAGCTATTCCAATCAATAAGTTTTCAATTTATTTATCCTATTTTTTCTAAATTTAATTTAGTAAAATAATTTAACCAAAGAAAATGATTTTTTAGAGGTCCTCTTTTCAATCTTAAACCCCAAAACCTTCACGATAAAGTAGCCGGTAAAAAACAAAACCAGAACGAAGCGTCGAATAAAAAAACATCTAAACGAACCTCGTTTCTTGAGGTGATCCTCGACCATGATGGCGGATATCATGAAGACATTGCCGACACTGCCGACGACAGCCAGGGATGCGAGCATCAGTAGCCTAACAACGCGCGACCAGTCGGACGACAGAGTCACGGGCGAGATGTTGAGGCTGCCGTCGACTATGTTCTTGGCCTCCTCGAGCGACAGCTGCGTGTCTACGCTGTTCAGCACGTCGGCGAGGGTCGTGACGCCGAGGCCCGAGAGTGCGGCCGTAGCCGTCGTCGTTGCGGCTCGCATAGTCGTGCTCACGTTCATCCTTGCGCCTGTAACATATTATAAGCGACACGGACATTGTTTAGTCTTTGAAAATTTGGATAAAACGTCAAATTGTATTATGTTGAATTACAACTAGATTATTGTTAGAAAAGCTATAGGTACATATTGATCGGTCGAAAAATCGGATGTGCAGACTTTCGATATTAATGCGGGTTGAAAAATGTCTGTTTACCATGGGGATTATATAGCGAAGCCACTGCGAATATTCATCCGATCAGCGTGCAAAACTGCTTAGTGTCCGAGAGCTATAAGTTAAGCGCGGGAATTTTAATTTTTTTCTCATCCGTAGCATAATGTTCCATATGCAAGTGTATGCGTGAGAGGATACATAATGTAATTATCGATTTTCGATGTTACGCACGTCGAGCGTGCCAGACGCGCACACAAATGGCTCCTCTCTGAATTGATCAAAAGCCGACCGTCCAGGCTCTGCGGTGTACTGTGCGCTTTAAACTTTCGAAAATACAACTTTTCCTTTTCTATTACCCTACCGATCGATCGCAATTTAGCGAACTGATGCATGTATAAAATTCGCGATTCGCTTTTAGGGCAATGATACTTTTCAATTGACAGTTTAGGGGAGACCAAAATTGCCTGCTTTATCACTTTGAGTTTATTATCAAGGGAAATCTGTTTGTGTAGTGTACCTTTTATAGTTATTGATCTTCCATTGATGCATAAAGAAAATGTATATTGGTTGGAGATAAAAAGAGGTTGCGTTGGCGGACAAAAACCTTGATAGTATTTAATGACTTGCACTGAGAGAAAATATGTTTCATAGTAAACTCGACAGTTATTTGACGTTATGAAATTTTTCGTTATTTGCACGAGCAGAAGATTCATTAAGAGTTAATTTTCTCAGTGTATATTAATAAAAAAGTATATTAAAAATATTTGTATATTTAATGTGGAGCTCAATAATTTTGATTGCGTTCTCGAGTATCGCAAAATAACAACGTAATAAAAACATCCTTTATTAGCTTGCATAATGAAGTAAAGTTCGACCATATTTATCTCAATTAATTATGATTTTATTGGCTAAAGTTATAATTAAATGCTTATATTCGTGTAATTATAATTATTTAATTACAACTTTTGGTACAATATACTCAAAAACGTAATGAAACTGATTTTATTTATTGTGCGAACATTGATTTCGCGTATTAATTTATTTAATGGAAATATTAAGAACTCCAACAGCATATTTTAAAAATTTGAAAACAAAACTGAACTTCATAATGAACCTGAAATATAAAAATTTCTAATACGACCAAACTGTACAAATCAAAATAATTTGAATTATACACGCTGATACGCAATCGTACAATTTTGATAGTGTTTCAAATCAAGTAATCAGTGAGTTTCAAAATCGATAATTTCACTATATATTCATAGATCGTGAATCGCGGACTATTCATTCGGCTACTCGATAACGAGAGGCTGAGATGACTCTTCCCGTAGTAGAGACCCGACGACTCATCACTAATAAATTGAACTTGCATTAAAATAAAGAACTCGACAAATATTTGATGGTAAACATTTTTTACCGCAATAATAATGTTACGTCAGTAATTTGCGTTAATGCGCGGGAACGAAGTTCACTAAAAGTTGGAGTAAAAAGGTAGATTTATTTCGAGATTAAAAACATTTATTAAATAAGAGCTAATTTAATTATACGTTTTTTTTATAAAAGAAGACGAATTATTTAAGCCTGTTTATCCATCCGATACCATAGAAAAACATAATCTTTTAAATGCCGCTTTCAATCCCGAGCTCATTTACTCAAACTAAGCTAACAACTTTCGTCCCTCCGCAAACTCCACCGCAAGAAATTAGTTCCTAAAACAAACAGCAACTAGAAGGATAAAGCGCAGCCTTTACGTCATCATCAGATGAATGCGACACGAGGAACAAATCATGTAGGTGCAAGAAAGAAACGGCAAAAGGTCACCGCAAACATTTTGTCGTAGTCGAAGCTTTTCTATACTCGCGCTAATTACGTTGGTATAGAGGCGACGGGCATCGCGTTAATTACATTTAAAAAAAACGCCACCAAGGGACGTGCGATGATGCAGCATTGGAATCGGCGAGACTTGGCGAAATTACGCGAATTAATCCCGTTAAGAGCGTCGCCAGCGCTACGGATTATACACATCATGTGACGATTGAAGGGTTTCTCGTGTGGGTGAAATTAATGTGATTATATATCTCTTAGTCGTATATACGGCCAAGTTTTCGATTGTTCACTCTATTACTGCGGAATCCTCTTACTCTGATAAAGTCACGCGTTTGTTAATGAAAAGAGTTGTTTACACGGTGTTTTGTCGAGTTCGAGTAATTTTGTGTGAAAAAATGGGGGACACGCAGGCGAGAAACAGAGCTGACACGACTCCCGGGTTGAAACGAAAAAGTGTGGAATTCGTGCGATGTGGTTCTTTTTTTTGTTGCTTTTATTTTTCGAGGCACTAAAAAAGATCCGCACCAGTGTGGGTAACGCGATACTTTTAAAACACGAAGGTCTGGATGTAATTTTGTTGTTAGGGAGCGCGAGTGCACGTTTGTTACTTTAAACACAAGTTCGCTACAACAATGGTAATAGGTATTATGGGAGTAAGAGGAGTATCATGCTGGATATTTAACTATCTATTGCGCGCAGTGTATTCGGTGGTGAAAAATGTATTTTCCTACATGAGAGAAACAAGTCGTTGGTTTCTTAATTCTAGTACCTATAATACACTTCGCTAACTAGACTGTAATATTCATTAATTGCTACCCGAATGGTAAATTAACGCGGCGTTTGCAATTCATTATCGGAATGAGCTCTCTATTATAGAATTCAATGAATCCACCTGAAACTCGCTTCATTCACACGCTATTATCGCATTTGTAAGCCTAAGAAGCACATCGGAGCTATTTCAATTTAAATATTAAAACCAGTATTAACCCCAAGCATCGATCTAACCGAATACCAAGAATATAACTTTAGAATGGGTAGGTATACCGTAGAACAAGTTGGTTAACAATGTGTGTAGTCCTTAGTCCCCCCCCCCCCCAGCGTTCGTTCGATCTCTTTAGCTTATACAACGCAATTATAGGACACCCTTGACCAAGGAACTCTCGCCAAGGGGGTGTCGAGATGCGGTCGCGTCTTTGCACCCGAATTCAAATCGGATACGATAGCGTATAACGTCCCCTCTCTCCATGGTTTGACTTGTTTACACGGTCGAGTTTCATTGTTACATTAATCGATTAATATAGGCTGTTGATACAAGCCTATATACACCGAGAAACACTGGAGATTACATATAGATTTAGTTTGAAATGACAAATGAACGAACGATTGTACAAATTGCGTTTGTCAAAACTCGTTTTCTACTATCCGCAAATAAAGCGTCTTCCGAGAGAAAGTAAAACAGCGATTCGATAAGCCCCTACATAAGGACGAAGGTGGTGTTACGTATGAGTTAGCACGGAGCGCATAAAAGGAGAGTTACTGCTATGTCCATTTCGCGCGGTTTCAATTTTTAAAAATACCCCGCGATTGGACATATACATTCGTCGGTAACACATAAAGTGTAGGGAGACGCATATACAGACAGTCCCACTGGGTAGTGTATCCCGAGCGCGTGGTTTATATAAATAAAATTGATTGCGCGCACCGTATGTCCGGCTATATATTTTGGACGCTACCGAGTCATATAAACCATCGACTATTGAAACTTTAATTTTCGAAGCTTCCGCGGCAACCCTTCATTCGTCAAAAACAGCGTGTAGACGCGCAAATAGCGTAACTGCGCGCGTATATAACCTTAATGAAGGTTAAATTGTAGAAAAGCGGGTACAGAGAGAGAGAGAGAGAGAGAGTGGGTTGGGTATATCGACGCAGCGAAACGGGCAAATTACTGCATACGCGCGTATAACGCGTGAATTTCCAAGTGCGAGAATTTCGAGAGGTGACAAGTAGTACTCGCCCTGCATGAGCTACTTCAAAGCGAGTGGCTGCATATCCGAAATTTCCATTTGAGCCACTTGATTTAGACGAGTCGAGAGCGTTGCGTGTGCGACTTATTAAACTACGTCGTATAATTACGTCGCGACAGTTGCAGTAATAGACGATGAGTTTTTTATTCGTACGCGATTTCCGCGTGGCTGCATGCAATGCGCTAGACCTTTGCTCTGTTGAGCGATGGTATATATGAGTGTGATTTGATGTTGGGTGAGATTGACGCTATTTCCGCTCGAGCTTCTGAGTGAGGGTCGAATTTAACTCGAGTTCAGCTTTATTTAGAATGTATTGCACATGCAGTTCTATTTCTAAAACTATAGTAATTATTGACTAACTGATGTTCAAAAAACAAACTTTTTGTCAATATTGTCTCAAAGCTTACCTCTAGGAAAGAAAAATCATTAAATAAGAGTTACGATTTTGTCTGAATAAAAGCTTAAGTTTCATCAGCATCTTTTTGCAACAGCAATATTTCAACAAATTATACAGTTTGAAAGCATGTATACTTTATAGATGTATTATCGCGCGGACTTTCAATTTCCTGTCTTCTTAAATTTTCGTTATTTTGAAAAAGAACGAGTAACGCTTAATCTTCTATACGCGAACTATATGGAAATACGAGCGAAATAAAAAGTATTCTGCAAAATCGCTCGAACTCGCTCGAACTCATGCGCTCGGAAAAAAGAAGATAGTAAGCTTATACGCTCCGGATATACATCAAACTACGGAGCGAGTATAGATTCTGCAGTCTGGCGGGCAGCGAAGTGAATCCGGAGACGATCTAATCAGCAGATCGATCGCGAAAAAAGCCTCCAAAGGGTAGCTTGGAAGGTATAAAAGAGACTGCCTAAAAGTGGTATATCGCGTAATCGGATTAGCCACGCGATCTCGGGCCTCGGTGGAGGGGGAGATTAGAAAAGCAGGGGTATCTTGTTACGCTTAAGCAGCGCGTTGTGTAGTTTCGGTATACGCGGTATTAGGTTTCTCATTCGCGCTCTCTCTCTCACTCTCACTCTCACTCTCATTCTTTCTCACTCCTGGTCCTCGATTGGCCTGTCGCAGTTTGGTCTTGTCTCATCGGGGAGGCCAGCGGCAGCAGCGGCAGTAGCTAAGGGAGGAAGAATAGAATAGAGTAGCTCTTGAATTTTAACTCGATCGACGTGTCGCTATGCCTGGGATTAGCACTTGTTGCACCACCTCTTCTGCTGCTGCTGCTGTTGCTGCTGTCTTCTCTCTTTCTCTCTATATCCCTATACCTATCTATGTGTACTCTCTGCGCTACGCGACTACTGCGCACATACACACACACACACACACACACACACACACAGAGTGTCGCGTCTCATAGGAAATGTCTTTGCCGTCTATTAGACCCTTCTTTCGGTCTTGAAAGCGACTTTTTGGCTGCTTTTATATGCTAAGTGATTCCCAAGTCGGTTTGCATTAAAGCTGAACCAGTGAAAAATTCTACAGTTTTATATTTATTGCAAATAATCGGTAAAAAATAACTCATTGAAGCAGCTTAGTTATTTTTTGGATCTTGAAAAGTGAACTTAGTTTATTTATTTTACTAAGGGATATTGATTGAGATTGCTTATGCCATGATGGTCACCTTATATTATTTTAATTTCTTTTATTACCCTATTTGACTTCGAGTGAAATATAAGCGTTCATTCGTTTCAAATAAATAAAGCCTAGTTATCTCGTAACAAGTAAGTCACTTAGTTTAAGAGTGACTTTTTATTTGTAGACTAAAAAATCATTTCATTTCATTTCAGTCCCTGAGGAGGAGCCGGAGCAGGCTCGAAACGTAGGGCGTTTGGGTGGTGGGGGGCGATCAGATTGTCCTTTACTAATATATGTTTTTTCAGGGTTAAATATAAGTTTATTTCGGATTCTGCGGGGGTGATTATAAACAAGGACAATCTGATTGCCCATTAATATTGATTAGACTGTAAGACCAATAGAAAGATCTTTGTCAGTTTATAGTAGAGTACAGTCGACATAAGTAATATTTCTTAATGTCTAAAAAATCATTTTCTACACAAAATAAAAGGGTAAGCACCTTTACTGGTTTACCTGATTTCTTAGAAGTTCAATAAAAGTTGTACAATTATTAATTGAAGTTTATTTCAATAAGTAATAGTTATTACTAATTATTCAAGATCCGGTCGGTAACACAGCCTCGTGGTATTGGCAGAATTTCCAGTCTTACTCATTATCGACCAAGAAGCAAAGAGATTTTCGTTCATGGATTAGCTATCGTCTAGCAACGTTTCAAGTAAATATTCAAATGACACCTTCATTAAATTTTCATCCCCTTTGACATAAACAATTCATAAATGAAGGGCACCTGTATTCGAAATTTGTACAATTTTAAAGTATTTCCTTCGTCATAACTAATTATTTACGATCAGGTTGTTAAAACAGTCTAGTGGTAATGATAGGACATTTCACGCCTCCTCAAAAGAGAACCGACGCCATCACCAGTATCAGGATTTTCCTAAGTAATCCATTTTAAGCATTTCCATCCCGTTCATATATTCCATCCTCCGTACCCTTCAGTTTTAATTTTTGTACCCCAAGGGCCTTCCAGTATCACTCAGCCAATATCTCCACTAAATTCTCCCCACGTGCAAGTCTGCTACCCATCTCCCTAGTTCTCATCGATTTTAGGGCTTTGTCTGCTCCTCTAGGATGGAAACTTGAAAGGTAGCCAAATTTCCCAGACTCTACGTACGCGCCGCTTCCAATAGTCTGTATATAGTCTCTCTCTAGTTCGTTCTGGCTTCTCCTTTAACCGACTTCCGGCTACTGCTGCTGCTTGTACGAGAGTCTGTTTCGCGTCAAGCAATGGTGTTGGGGCACTTTTCCGGCCTCTCTCTCTCTCTCTCTCTCTCTCGTGATGTAAGAAGTCTCGGGAGGCGGAATAACAAGCAGCGGCACTTGCCGCATTCGTATTGTATAAAATAAAAAGAGAGAGAGAGAGAGAAGAAAGGACCTTTGATGCATTAACAATTACTTGGAATTGTTTTACGGAGCGGCGTCGAGTCTGGAGTTTGCGAATATTCCTTTTTGTTCTTATCTAGTCTGGATTTGTTTGGAATCTTCGTAGTCTTTGAGAAGAGATTCTTGGCTCTCCTTCGAGTAATAGAAGTTATTGTGCTGTTTAAAATCGCAAAGTGAGTATTTTGCGAGTATTCCTCTTTATTGTTGAGATGAGGCTTTGGGCGCTTATGCGGGTCGATGAGTACATGTGATACGGGACTAAATGAGGATCTCTGTGGTCTTATACTGAAAATCTCATTTAGACTTCTGAATGAGTCCTATTCTATGCCAATATCTTTTTAGATCGTGGATCGTACAAAAAATTGAAGGAATTGTGAACATTCCAGTTTTCGACAGCATTTGAAGTAAGACACGTTTTTTCTACGATTTTATAAATAAGGATTCGTTCTACTACGAGATTATTTCGTCATTCCCATTAAAACAGTTGAATTCTGCACTTCTACCAATATTGTGCTCTGGGTTACAAGGTTATCTTGGTGCTCTTGGTCACTTGGTTAAGTTTTTCATATTTTAATATAACTATACGCAGAACGGCTGACACGAACGAACATCCGGCTTAGGTCCCTGATGGTCAGTTTTTATATCTGGCTCTGTTCCGCACGCCATTTCAATTACCTGAACTACCGTTTACCAATCCCTTCGGAACGTGACTGTACTTTATTAGCACAAGAATGTACAGAAATTCAGTATGCTTTCGTACATCTGGCATTGAGAACATATTTCGAAAGACGGTGAGAAAACAATCTGTATAAATAAAATTCAGTTTTTTCTCTGTACTTCGTTTCGAACGATTCACTGCTAAGGTGTTTACCATCCAAAGGGCAAACATAAAGTTCTGTTTTCCCGAAATTCAAGCTGTGGTTAATTCAATATGCTGACACTATGTACATGTCCGGTCCGAGAAGTTTAAAATCAATTTGGTCTTGGTGAAATAAAGAGCTGCCTAATTTACAGACCAGCGGCCCTCACCAAAGTTATGGTCCGCAAAGTTTTGGGAGATCCGCCCTTAACCTCGGGTTAGTAAACTTTTGCTCTAGCGTTTGAGGGATTCTCTCCTCAGACCCTCAACTATTTCTATTAAGGTCACCCGAGTAGAAATTCGTCTAGGTTATCGAGGTTAAACTAATTTAAAATTGTAATACCTCGTATCAGTCAAGATTTTAATAATCCCGCATGAACTAAATAACTGTCCCGCGATCACAAATGATAGATGCAGGAATTGTATATTGGAAAGTCCAATTAAAAAGTATGTGATTGAAAGGTAATCGATCGCATACAAGAACCTCCAATATACACGATTTTTCTCATATCAGTATTATTCCATTCATACGAGGATTTAACAGTCGTTATATAAATATTCTGGTATGGAAATCCAAATTTAAACCCACCCTTTCTATCATTAAATTTAACTCTCTATACTTTTAAGAGTATAAAACGATTTAACGAAGCTGACATCGATATTCCCGGGTCTATTATGTTTCCGCGAACAAAAAGGAGGCCGACGATCGCATGTAGATGTACAAAAGAAAATGAAGAGAGAGAGAGAGAGAGAGGGAGGGAGGAGGGGAACCTATCTATAGCCTATTCGGAATCGTAACAACTCCACAGTCTCGGCAGTAAAAATTCTTCAAAGCAAATTCAATCTCGAAGCCCCCTAAAAGCCTCGCTGAATGGGAGTTGGGTTATTGGAAAATTACCTCGATTCGTAACAACACCCTTTTGTGCAGCGCCTTTGCCCCCTATATGCCCTTCCCTCTCTCATCGATTCATTCGCGCTCCATTATATGGAATCTCGCGAAAATCAATCAGCCATCGGCAATGTGTCGGTGCATCAAACTTTACGAGCCTGCACATACACGTGTATATATATATGTGTGATTGTGTGTGTATAAATGGTTATAGAAGGAATAGAGGCGGAGAGTTCTCGTTCGTCCTGTCTTTACTGGGCCGGGGCGCGCGATAATGCTTTTGAAATTGCTCAGCTATACTATACACTCTTTTCTGCCGTGTAACCGCGATGATGCCGCCGACTGGCGCGATTGTGCGCCGGTAATGTATTTGCGTATTAAGCGCAAAATCGAAGGTGCAATTTATCGGAAGGAATCGGATTTTACTCTCTTCTTGCGACCAGGAAAAATTTCGTCGAGAATTGCTTGCACGGGGGAGAGCGAGAAGTTGCCGAAGTTTCGGAATCACCGTGAAAAAGCTTAACGACTTAAGTTTTTATGGCGCGCCGATATAATCAAAGCTTGACTGGGCTGTTTGACATTTTGGGGTGGAGATTGGCATAAATTAATTGTAGCCGATTGCCATCGGTCAGTTTTGTGATTATTTTCAGCTGTTGATATCAAATTATGGTACTTTAATGTGGGGATTCGATTACTTTTGTTATTGTGATCAAGTGGGTTTTAGGAAGAACATGATTGAGAGTAAATGAAAATCACATTAGGTACACTTATTTTGAAAGTAGAAATAATTTTAGTAAATAGCATTTTAAAGTATTTATGAAAAAAATGGAAATTCATAAATGAAGCATTGTGCACATTAGGTATGCTACACGAAAAAAAATATAAGCAGACATTAAGGTACTCGAGTATATTTTACTGAACGAAGAATTGAACCAAATGTGCCGAAGTTCTGGGTCAGCTCAGGCAAATATTACTGAAATTGCAACCCCGAATCTAAGCTCATCTGTCATTAGTTAATTATATACGGAAGCAGACGGGGAATTAATCCATCTTATAGCTAAACTGCATTGTTCGCTTCGCTCAGACGGCAAAGCTGACTCCCCCTGAAATCACTGCCTTTGGACACTTGTTGCGTATACTATTGTTCCTAAGTTCGAGCATTATCAATAACCAAATTTGATCAATATCAACAAATAATCAATAATAATATATTTTATAAGAATAGAAAGAAAAGGAAAAGGAACGAGGTTAGGTAGGGAGAAATTTGGTAGTGCAATTAAAAAGAATTAAAATAAATGTCACGAGACATTTTGTTTTTATTGTAATTTTATTATTAACCAAATTAATTATTAAACAAATTTCAATTGTTTTTGTTCTATTTTACATTGAGCTTTCTAAGTTTCTACTTTCTCACACGGAGTGCAGTGAGGTAACGAGGGCGAAAAGTAGAACTTTCACTTAACGCACACCGTTAGGAAAAGTAATTAACGTCAATTAACGAAACTGTTGACAAACGAAATTTAGATTTACTAAAATTATTTACGTTTTCGTTCGTTTACCATTTACTGGCGGCTTATTACGATACTATAGCGCTGTACATTTTTTTGTCCACAGTCGCCGTAAAGGGTATAAAAGCATAAAGAGGCCAACGAGCAAACCGAAAGAAAAACTCCATCTCGTAAAGATCGTGCAGCCGAGTGGCTGTTTATTTATCCAACGACGATTCAGCGCTATACATAAAAAAGCGCCCCTCGTCGTCGCAACTCGCTAATGAAAAAGTCGCAAAAAGCAACAGCCAAGCAAACGAAGCGTTCAATAATTGCACGAAAAAGAACCACGCGACACACGAGCAAACAAAAAACGTTGGATACACATGGCGCGCAGCAATCGCCATTACACTCGAGTTGCGTGGCAGTGGCCTGTAGTCATCCAGTTTCCACTGCAATACGTCTCTACCCTTCTCTCTCTCGTCCTCTCGCTAAAATGCAGTTTCGCGGTATAATATGGGGCGAGAATCGTCCAAGCATAAACTGCAGCGGCGTCGGTGCGACGCAGTTAATTTCTGGTCTAGCTTATGCAGCACACTGCTCACACACACACACACACATGGAGGTAAATGCACAGGCCGAGCGACCAGAGACCACTAGAGCTGCCTACCGCCGCCTTGTATCGTTTACGTAATCATATATTTTTCGTCGAACCGCAAGTCCCCAACCTACTCGTTCTATGTGTGCATGTCAGGGTAAAGTCAGGCAGAAATGCGATACTTGCATGTTGTGCGGTAGCGGCAGGATGTTTACCGCGGGTAACCCGATTTCTTACAGTTTGGATGGTAATTTTTTATTTCTCAAGGGGAGAGCCAGAATCTAACGCATGAGTCGTCAATCTGCGCACTGACACGTGTAAATGCATAATCATATTTATATTGGCAATGGCCATGACACTCCAGGACGTTTTGGCCTGGGTTATTGTTATATTGTGTAAATTCACGACCAGGTACGAGATTATGGCTTCGATCTTTCCTGCATGTGGTCACAGGATCAAAGTTCGAATATGGGGATCTAATCTTAATCAAATTTTAAAAAACGATTTAAGGCCATTCCGTAAAATAATACTAGGAATGCAAAAAGCTTATTAGGGATCCTGCACTTCAAAGATGTGCTTTGATGGCACAAGTATGTTCATAGAGTAGTACAGCTCGCGGTTCATGGTACACAATTATAATTTTATAATATGTAATTTAGGTTACCGACATTTACATATACTAATTCTGTCCAATTTTTATTATTTCAATATATCTTACGAGCAGTACATAATCCCATGCGTTTTCTGTGCATAATGGAGACTATGCACAGAAAACGCATGGAAGTATTAAAAAGTGAGCAGAATTAGTGCGAAAATACAAGTAGTTATATACTTGTATGGTTTCCCTTTAACGTAAACCACAACATTGGCGATCTTGCGGAAGCCCGTGCGCGCTTTGGTTGTAAGTAAATAAATCCCTCCGCTGCAGTGTACACCCCTTTGAACTTTTGAGGGATAACAAAGCTACAACGGTGCGGTGTTGTCGATACTTCTTTTAAAGGATGAATGCAGTCTTTTATAAATGTTGCTCTTGTCGAAAATTAATAGTTAACCCATTAACGACCAAGACCCCGAATTTTTAACAACTTTTTCAAGACGAAATCAACTAAGAAAAAGGTTTGAAAAAATTTCAAAAAGATCATATTCGACGTATTTTGAGCTGTTCTTTTGAATGGTGATACCGATTTTTTGTTAAAATACTCCTGCAAAAAAATATGACGTTTTTTTCACGAAAAAAAGTTAAAAAATTTGGAAATTTTCAACTTTATGAATTTTTTTCATAAGGAAAATGCAATGACAATAATTCAAAAT
>UELV01174886.1:1091-21135 GCA_900490015.1 Megastigmus stigmatizans | reverse complement strand
GTGACGGACAGTACTTTGAATCATAAACAGCTAATCACTTTTTCAGAATAAAGCCTCAAATTTTCGAAAAAATCGGCGGAAGCAAAGTTGTGCACCTAATAATTGAATAGATTTTTGTAATGATCGTTCTCGGCATATTTTCTGCAATACCTTTTTCCATACTTCTTTACATCCTTTCTACCATACATCGATGTAGAGCTAAGAGTCTGTCTATGATAACCTAAGGAACTCAGTCTCAAATATGAACTCTGCAGGAAGAGACACGGATACTTTGTTCATGATAATTTTAATAGTTTCAAATTGTACGATTTATATCTGTACATTTTCGTGTACGTCTGCATTCTTCACCTAGACACAAAAAACTATAGAGAGAATTAACTGAACAACATCATCGGCGACCCTATGCACGAATAAGAATAATAATAATAATTAACTAATAATTAGACGTACATGGTTCGCAAACTGCAATGTCAAGCACCTGCACTACTAGTTTAAATATTCTATATTCTATAACCTTCTTAGAAGAGTACATCTTGGCTTATACTTTGCTCGGAAATCTGAGTTAACTTTTCAAAATATGTAGCAGCATCCTTTTAACAAGGTAAACTATAAATTAAGTATTCAAACAAATACGATGAATACGAAATTTTGGAAAATTGTCCTATAAAGTCGAATATACGACAATAAAAACAAATTTGCCATAAAATAATCATTCTATGAAAAAAAGTAACGAAAAGAGCGATAGTTATTACAAAGTTAAATTTGCTCAGCGGCTAAAATAGAGCAATTTAATTTTACACTTTTAAAAAAAATAATTATGTCGGTTCGTACTCTACTTGCTTCTCACGAGCTTCTAATAATCATTTTTACTGACAGATAAAAATCATTATTAGCTATAAGTAAGCAAGCTCAAAAAATAGTTCATCTAGTATCCGCCTCTTTTGATAATAGAAATAAACCTACGGCAGTTTTACTATTAAACTTAGTAAAATTTTTCATTTAGTTATAATATAAATTATATCTGAATTATTTTATATTACGTTATTGTGATTGAAAATAATAATGCAGCGCTGGAAATATTCATCGAACGCCATCTATTATCCTCCATCTCAATTGGCGAAATCAACAAAATGACAAAACTCCGTATAGTCGGTATTCTCCGTAACCTTAAAAACACTTTTTTCCGAGATCATCGGAGACCGGAGTGAAGTTGCCGCACTCTGCTCGCCGCTCGGTAACGTGACGACAACGAACCCAACTGAAACGGTCATCTTAGTCCCGTAATTTCGGCAACGACGATGAATAATGAATATTTCTAATATTTATTACGAAAGGATATAAATATTATCGCTAACCAAAAACGACTATTTCGAATTATTTTTATCCCGTCTACAAGAATATGGCAGAAATATTCGTTAAGAAAAATTTATTTCGGAAAATAAATTTTTTATTTTTTGAACCAAAAATTTTACATTAATTCTGACTGTACCATTGAATTCTACTTTCAACTTAACATCGAATGAGCCTGCTGCACTTTTATTTTTCTATCCAGTTCCGAATAAACTGATTCGCGAAGTGGTGGGTTGGGGCTGTATCACTCTGTAGCCAAGCGCGCTCTCTCTCGCTCCCGCACTGAACGACCGAGTATTTGTGCCATGCAACGAACCAGCCAGGTGACCACTCGATCGGAAATGTGAGCGAGCGAGCCTGACCTGCGTATATAGCCCTTTCATGGTACCAGCTGAGGCCCTTAGTTAGGTGCGTAATGAGGTAGCTTTGGAGCCCAAGTGTGTAGGGCAGGAGCCGGATGTAGGGCTAACCTTACGTAGCCCTTACATGGTCCCTTATTGGCAAGCATGTAATGATCTTATGATATATTATATAATTTGAGGATAATGCATTGAATAATAAGCAAAACAATCAATCTTTAAATTAATTACCAATTTACTTTTTATTTAATAAATAAATTAATTATTAAAATAAAAACTCTAGTTTTTACAACATTAACATATAAATTTAACAAATACTTAACTTTTTTAATCACTAACAGAAAAGATGTTAAAAAGATTTTAAGAAAGGTATATAAAAAGATATTTAACAACAATAAAATGAAATAGAAATATCTTTATAATAATTAATAATGTTTTATTTATTACAAATAATAAGTATATACTACAAAATATGTATTACAAATAATAAGTATACAGGATGAATCGATCCCGTCGCATTGGCTATGTACCATTCGATAGATCGCGAAATTCTAAGAACCATGTATGCTTCTCGTTTTTGGATCTGACAAGTAGTTTCCGAGTTATTAATTGTTAAAAGTTTGTAAGATGACTCAATCAGCGGGCAGCTATAGCTGTCGCCCGCTGTAGTTGCCCGTTGCTACAGCTGCCGCCCACTGTAGTTGCCAGCTGATTGGCTCATCGAACAAACTTTTAACAATTAATAATTCGAAAACTACTTGTCAGATCGAAAAACGAGAAAGATACGTGGTTCTTAGAATTGATCAATTAACAGCTTACCGAATGTTTTGGAAAATACATTTTTTGAAAAGGCATTGCACGAATTCCGAAACGTGAGCGAAAGAAAAATGCGAAAAAGTCAAATGAAATGACCTTAAAATTTGGCTGCTCGTCGACTGTAATGCTGAGATATTTTGTACACTGAAAGAAATGTTTTAACCTGTGGGACAGAATAATTAATTAGGACTATTTAAAACAATTTATTTCACACAATTATCTACGATTCGTCTGTATTTTCATATCAAGGATGCTCTTACCTATGTTTTCGAAAATACTTTATTAAAAAACGTACTACCCAAATTTGTAATAGTGTCAATAATTTAAATCAAATATTAACTGTCTCTCACCTGTATGACTAAGGAACTGAGTTACTACTGAGTAAAATCAAATAATAGTATTTTTCGTCAGAAGGCCGTGAAATCTCCCGTCCGCTTGACGAATAACTTTTTTATATCATGGACGTAAAGTCTGATTTTTCCTATGATTTTTAATTTGTAAAATTTAGTTATTCAATTTATTAACGTAAAATGGCTTATTTTAGATTTTTTTAATTATACTAACTGAACGTTAAATCGAATTTTCCGGTTACGATATCAAAGAAGTATTTTTTTACTTAGCGGGCCGTAAGTACCATTTTCGCTCTCGTCACCTGTTCGAGAATGTTGTATTTTCGTCCTCGTTAGGCAAAAAAATAGTATACGCTACTAGGGAGGAAAATTGGCCAGCCCAGACCTCGTGTTTGCCACATTCGCTTTTGTCTAGGGTGTTAATTTACACTATTTCTGGACTGGAAGCCAAGATATATCAATTTCAGTTGAAAGTAATATAAAATTCAGTAATTCCGAATTATGTAGTATACATAAATTTTTACTACGCCTCTCATTAATTAATTTAGAAAGCTTACATTTTAAGCTTTAATTTCATTTTTTAGGCGAATCTGTGCGATTTTTTAAACCAAGATATCGCAGTTTAAAGATCTGATAAGCTTAAACTACGAACCTGTAAATTCTCACATTGGTGCAAAGCATGAACATATCAATACATGAGTTTCTTCTTCAAACTGCGATATCTCGGTTCAAAAAAATCGTACATAGTTGACTAAAAAATTAAATTACAGATTGAAAGATAAGCTTTACAGAGAAATTAGTTAGATTCATGGGCAAATTTTTCCTTAACTCGTATACTGTAAATATTCGAAATAGTAGGTGTTTTAGATATTAGACATTATTTCCAACATTTGAAGTACAATATCTCGGCTTGTAATGAATCAAATCGAAAAATTCCGACGTGGCTTCAATGTTTAGGGTCTATGGAGGCAAAAATTATTCTAACCACAGAAATCTACCGACGATTTCGATAACAAAATACCAATTGAAAAAAATTGTTCACTCGAAATTTCGTGTTTTTTTTTGTTAAATAAACAAACATAACTTTGGTAATACGCATTTTCTTTTCGAATTCTGAATGCATAATTCGAAAGTTCAAACAATTTTACATCGGAAATGGTTTGTCTTAATTTTTTTTTCATGCGATATTATACTAAATAAAGCCGCTGAAAAAAGTTAAAAAAAAAGTGTCCGATCAAGCCCTAATGGGTTAAGGAAAAGCCAGACGAGTATAATTAACTATCGACGTTCGCGCTTTCATACTTTTTTCGTTGAATTTTCAATAGCTAAACATCTTGCAAGTTAGGCTCAAATCTGTCAACTACAAAGAATTGGGACCAACTTGAAATATGTTGAAATATTGAAAACTGAACGAAAAAAATATAAAACAATAATTGCCGTTCCCTGTGCTCCGCCGGCTTCCCCTTGACAATAAGAATTCTCGTACCTTATCTACTAATTTCGAAAGTATTCCTTTTCAAGAAGGACATGCGGTTCACATAGAATCTAGCGAATTGCAGCAGTTGAATAGATTATTTACAACAATTTATTTAAGAAAATGAAATAGTAGGTAAAAGAAAGGAGTGAGATATTTGATTAAATAATAATAAGAAATCTTTATTCAGCAGCTGTAGGTACAGTCGGTTCTGGATCGGCTCGGTCGGTAATGCTGTAAATGAAAGCCTACTGTCAGTTGGCTGTTACTTAAAACTATTAGACTTATCTAGGGTTAATAGTGTGGAGAACAAAGGTTAAGTGTGTATCTAAACGTGTGTGTGCTTAAGGCTCGCTTAATCGGGGGCTGATCCCTTAACCCGCTCGATACCACCCACCACAGGTGTACCTTTAAGGCTGGAATTCGGAGCTCAGAGAGCTGTAACGGTTCCGGTGTATGACGGTACGGTCGATAGGACAAAGGCCTGTAATGTCGGTAATAGGACGGTGGAGGTTCGGGTACGGAGCGGCAGTAGTATTGCTACTACTCCTATCGGGTGTGTGGTGGTTGGTGATGAGCGTTCACATTTAACGCTTTTCTGTGCATTTGTGTAAAGATAGAGGGGAACGATGCGCCCTCTATCTGTGTGTGGCGACTGGAGGTCTCGTACTGCCAGAAGCAGTATGGCGCACCGTCAAGTCCGACCTTAGGGCCTTCCACTGGCTCTTAACAGTAGCCTTCGACTTGGTGGAACGTGCCTATGCTCGGTATATGGGTCGCGAGAGCGGTGCCAGCGTTACACTTATATTAATGACCGATGCGTCTTCACGCCGTGTCGTCGAGCCCACTGCTATGTATCTTGTTTTACACTTCATCATAAAAATTGCTTTAATATTTCTGTTATATTTCAGTGATGCTAAACAATTTTTTAAAATTAATATTAGACGTAATAAATTCCAAATTTAATCAAAAAATTTAAAAAAAAAAGTCAGACTAAGCTAGGGATTCGGTAGGGAAGGGAATGCGTACCAACGTTGTTAAAAGCTCGCCCGTGTAGTAAGCAATGCGTAGGGACTTTGACAGTCCATCCATCGACAAAGCAATGCGTAGGGACTTTCAAGGTACTTCTAATGGCAATGCAATGCGTAGCGACTTTGAAGGTACATCTAACGGCAATGCACTAGGTATCGGTATGGGCGATAGGTTCGGTAGGAAAGAGGATGAGTACCAATATTATTGAGCGGTCTCCAATGTAGAAAGCCATGCGTAGGGACATTGACAGTCCATGCATCGACAAAGCAATGCGTAGGGCCTTTCACGGTACATCTTTCGGCAATGCAATGCGTAGGGACTTGGATGACAGGTTCGGTAGAGAAGGGAATGCATACCATCATTGTTGAGCAGTCTCCAATGTAGAAAGCTAGGTGTGGAAATCGGACGTATTCGACGTCGAGGTGTATAGGGACACCGATGATGGAGTTTAAGTATTGCGCTCCTTAGCTTTTCGTGTCTAGGTGTGGAGATCGGATGTACTCAATGTCTAGGTTCATAGGGTAATCGATAATGGAGTCTGAGTTCTGCGCTCCATAGCTTTTCGTGTCTAGGTGTAGAATTTGACCATATTTGATGTCTAGTTGTATAAGATCGCCGATGATGGAGTCTAAGTATTGCGCTCCGTAGCCATTCGTGTCAAGGTTTGGAAATCGGACGTACTCAATGTCTAGGTGGGCAGAATCGCCGATAAGGTTGTCCCGGTAATGCGTTCTGCAGCTTTTCATGTCTAGGTGTGCAGTTCGGTCGTACTCGATGTCTAGGTGCATAGGGTCAGCGATGATGGGGTTTCAGTAGTGCGCTCCGTAGGTTTTCGTGTCTAAGTGTAGAATTTGTCGATATTCGGTGTCTAGGTGTATAAGGTCGCCGATGATAGTGTCTAAGTATTGCGCTCCGTAGCTTTTCGTGTCTAGGTGCGAAAATCGGACATACTCGATTGTAGGTGTATAGGGACACCGATGATGGAGTCTAAGTAGTGCGCTCCGTAGCTTTTCGTGTAAAGGTGTGGAAATCGGATGTACTCGATGTCTAGGTATATAGGGTCACCGATGATGGAGTCTAAGTAGTGGGCTCCGTAGGTTTTTGTGTTTAGGTGTGAAAATCGGACGTACTCGATGTCTAGGCGTATAAGGTCACCGATGATAGGGTCTAAGTAGTGCGCTCCGTAGCTTTTCGTGTGTAGCTGTGGAAATCGGATGTACTCGATGTCTAGGTGTATAAAGTCGCCGATGATGTAGTTTAAGTATTGCCCTTCGTAGCATTTCGTGTCCAGGTATGGAAATCGAATGTACTCGATGTCTACGTGTATAAGGTCGCCGATGATTGAGTCTAAGTATTCCGCTCCCTATCTATTCGTGTCTAGGTATAGAATTTGACCGTATTCGATGTCTAGGTGTATAAGGTCGCTGATGATGGAGTCTAAATATTGCGCTCCGTAGCTTTTCCTGTATAGGTGTGGAATTCGGATGCACTCAATGTCTAGGTACATAGGGTCACCGGTAATGAAGTCTCATTAGTGCCCCCCCCTAGCTTTTCGTGTCTAGGTGTGGAAATAGAACGTACTCGATGTCTAGGTGTACAAGGTCGCCGTTGATGGAGTCTAACTAGTGCGCTCCGTAGCTTTTCGTGTCTAGGTGTACAATTTGACCGTATTCGATATCTAGGTGTATAATATCGACGATGATGGAGTTTAAGTAGCGCGCTCCGTAGCCATTCGTGTCTAGGTGTGGAAATCGGACGTATTCGACGTCGAGGTCTATAGGGACACCGATGATGGAGTTTAAGTAGTGGGGTCCGTATCTTTTGTGCTTAGGTGTGACAATCACGCGTACTCGATGTCTAGGTGTATAAGATCGCCGAATATGGAGTCTAAGTAGTGCCCCCCCCTAGCTTTTCGTGTCTAGGTCTGGAAATCGGACGTACTCGATGTCTAGGTGTATAAGATCCACGATGATGGAGTCTAAGTAGTGCGCTTCGTAGCTGTTCGTGTCTAGGTGTAAAATTTGTCCGCATTCGATGTCCAGTTGTATTAGGTCGCCGATGATGGACTCTAATTAATGCGCACCGTAGCTGTTCGTGTCTAGCTCTGGAAATAGGAGGTATTCGATGTCAAGGTGTATAAGGTCACCGATGATGGAGTCTAAGTAGTGCGCTCCATAGCTTTTCGTGTCTAGGTGTAGAAATCGGACGTACTCGATGTCTAGGTGTATAGGGACAACGATGATGGAGTCTAAGTAATGGGCTCAGTAGGTTTTTGTGTTTAGGTGTGAAAATCGGATGTACTCGATTTCTAGGTGTATAAGGTCACCGATGAGGGAGTCTAACTAATGCGCTCCGTAGCTTTTCGTGTCTAGCTCTGGAAATCGGAGGTACTTGATGTCTAGGTGTATAAGGTCACCGATGATAGAGTCAAAGTAGTGCATTCCGTAGCTTTTTGTGTCTAGATGTGAAAATCGGACATACTCGATATCAAGGTGTATAGGGACACCGATGATGGAGTGTAAGTAGTGCGCTCCGTAGCTTTTCGTGTCTAGGTGTAGAATTTGACCGCATTCGATATATAGATGTATAAGATCGACGATGATGGAGTCTAAGTAGTGCCCTCCATAGCTTTTCGTGTCTAGGTGTAGAATTTGATCGTATTCGATGTCGAGGTGTATAAGATCGACGATGATGGAGTCTAAGTAGCGCCCTCCGTAGCTTTTCGTGTCTAGGTGTGGAAATCGGACGTATTCGACGTTGAGGTGTATAGGGACAACGATGATAGAGTCTAAGTATTGCGCTCCGTAGCTTTTCGTGTCTAGGTGTGGAAATCGGATGTATTCGATGTCTAGGTGTATAGGAACATCGATGATGGAGTCTAAGTATTGCGCTTCGAAGCTTTTCGTGTCTGTCTGTAGAATTTGACCGTATTCGATGTCTAGGTGTATAAAGTCGACGATGATGTAGTTTAAGTATTGCGCTTCGTAGCATTTCGTGTCCAGGTATGGAAATCGAATGTACTCGATGTCTAGGTGTATAAGGTCGCCGATGATGGAGTCTAAATATTGCGCTCCGTAGCTTCTCGTGTATAGGGGTGGAAATTGGATATAATCGATGTCTAGGTGCATGGGGTCACCGATAAAGAAGTCTCATTAGTGCTCTCCGTAGCATTTCGTGTCTAGGTGTGGAAATCGGACATACTCGATGTCTAGGTGTATAGGTTCATCGATGATGGAGTCTAAGTAGTGCGCTCCGTAAATTTACGTGCCTAGGTGTGGAAATCGGAAGAGCTCGATGTCTAGGTGTATAAGTTCACCGATGATGGAGTCTAACTAGTGCGCTCCGTAGCTTTTCGTGTCTAGGTTTAGAATCTGACCGTACTCGATATCTAGGTGTATAAGATCGACGATGATCGAGTCTAAGCAGTGCGCTCCGTAGCTGTTCTCGTCTGGGTGTAGAATATGACCGTAGTCGATGAATAGGTGTATAAAGACGCCGCTGATGTATAAGATCCACGATGATGGAGTCTAAATATTGCGCTCGGTAGCTTTTGTGATTAGATCTGACAATCGAACGTACTCGATGTCTAGGTGTATAAGATCGCCGAATATGGAGTCTAAGGAGTGCTCCCCGTAGGTTTTTCGTGACTAGGTCTGGAAATCGGACGTACTCGATGTCTAGGTGTATAAGAACCACGATGATGGAGTCTAAGTATTTCTATCGGTCGCTTTTCGTGTCTAGGTGTGAAAATCGGACGTACTCGATCTCTAGGCGTATAGGGTCACCCATGATGTAGACTAACTATCGCGCTCCGTAGCATTTCGTGTCTAGGTGCGGCAATCGGATATACTCGAATAATAGGTGCGTCGGGGCACCGATAATAGAGCCTAAGTATTGCGCTCCGTAGCTATGCGTGTCTAGGTATGGAAATCGAATGTACTCGATGTCTAGGTGTATAAGCTCACCGATGATGTAATCTAAGTATTGCGCTCCGAAGCTTTTCGTGTCTAAGTATAGAATTTGACCGTATTCGATGTCTAGGTGTATAAGGTCGCCGATGATGGAGTCTAAATATTGCGCTCCGTAGCTTTTCGTGTCTAGCTCTGGAAATCGGAGGTACTCGATGTCTAGGTGTATAAGGTCACCGATGATAGATTCAAAGTAGTGCATTCCGTAGCTTTTCGTGTTTAGATGTGAAAATCGGACATACTCGATATCAAGGTGTATAGGGACACCGATCATGGAGTGTAAGTAGTGCGCTCCGTAGCTTTTCGTATCTAGGTGTAGAATTTGACCGCATTCGATATATAGGTGTATAAGATCGAAGATGATGGAGTCTAAGTAGTGCCCTCCGTAGCTTTTTGTGTCTAGGTGTAGAATTTGACCGTATTCGATGTCGAGGTGTATATAGACGCCGATGATGTATAAGATCCACGATGATGGAGTCCAAGTATTGCGCTCGCTAGCTTCTCGTGTCTAGGTGTGACAATCGGACGTACTTGATGTCTAGGTGTATAAGATCGCCGAATATGGAGTCTAAGTAGTGCGCCCGGTAGGTTTTCGTGTCTAGATCTGGAAATCGGACGTACTCGATGTCTAGGTGTATAAGATCCACGATGATGGAGTCTAAGTATTGCGCTCGGTAGATTTTCGTGTCTAGGTGTGAAAATCGGACGCACTCGATGTCTAGGTGTATAGGGTCACCGATGATGGAGTCTAAGTAGTGGGCTCCGTAGCTTTTCGTGTCTAGGTGTGGAAAGCGGACGTATTCGATGTCTAGGTCCATAGGGTCTCCGATAATTGAGTCCCAGTAGTGCGCTCCGTAGCTGTTCGTGGCTAGGTGTAGAATTTGTCCGTATATGATATCTAGGTGTATAAGGTCGCCGATGATGGAGTCTAAGTATTGCGCTCCGTAGCTATTCGTGTCTAGGTGTATAACATCCACGATGATGGAGTCTAAGTATTGCGCTCTGTAGCTTTTCGTATCTAGGTGTGGAGATCGGATGTACTCAATGTCTAGGTTCATAGGGTCATCGATAATGGAGTCTGAGTTCTGCGCTCCATAGCTTTTCGTGTCTAGGTGTAGAATTTGACCGTATTTGATGTCTAGGTGTATAAGTTCACCGATGATAGAGTCTAAGTAGTGGGCTCCGCAGCTTTTCGTGTGTAGTTGTGGAAATCGGATGTACTCGATGTCTAGGTGTATAGGAACACCGATGATAGAGTCTAAGTAGTGCGGTCCGTAGCTTTTCGTGTGTAGCTGTGGAAATCGGATGTACTCGATGTCTACTTGTATAAGTCTAGTTATAGAATTTGACCGTATTCGTTGTCTAGGTGTATAAGGTCGCCGATGATGGAGTCTAAATATTGCGCTCCGTAGCTTTTCGTGTCTAGGTGTAGAAATTGACCGAATTCGATGTCTAGGTGTATAAGGTCGCTGATGATGTAGTCTAAGTATTGCGCTCCGAAGCTTTTCGTGTCTAAGTATAGAATTTGACTGTATTCGATGTCTAGGTATATAAGGTCGCCGATGATGGATTCTAAATATTGCGCTCCGTAGCTTTTCGTGTATAGGGGTGGAAATCGGATATAATTGATGTCTAGGTGCATAGGGTCACCGATAAAGAAGTCTCATTAGTGCTCTCCGTAGCATTTCGTGTCAAGGTGTGGAAAACGGACATACTCGATGTCTAGGTGTATAGGTTCATCGATGATGGAATCTAACAAGTGTGCTCCGTAGCTGTTCGTGGCTAGGTGTAGAATTGGTCCGTATTTGATATCTAGGTGTATAAGGTCGCCGATGATGGAGTGTAAGTATTGCGCTCCGTAGCTATTCGTGTCTAGGTGTAAAATTTGTCCGTATTCGATGTCTAGGTGTATAAGATCCACGATGCTGGAGTCTAAGTATTGCGCTCCGTAGCTTTTAGTCTCTAGGTGTGGAGATCGGATGTACTCAATGTCTAGGTTCATAGGGTCACCGATAACGGAGTCTGAGTCCTGCGCTCCATAGCTTTTCGTCTCTAGGTGTAGAATTTGACCGTATTTGAAGTCTAGGTGTATAAGGTCGCCGATGGTGGAGTCTAAGTAGTGCGCTCCGGAGCTCTTCGTGTCAAGGTTTGGAAATCGGACGTACTCAATGTCTAGGTGGGCAGAGTCGCCGATAAGGTTGTCCCGGTAATGCGTTCTGCAGCTTTTCATGTCTAGGTGTGCAGTTCGGTCGTACTCGATGTCTAGGTGTATAATGTCGCCGATGATGAAGTCTAAGTACTGCGCTCCGTAGCCTTTCGTGAATAGGTATGGAAATCGAATTTACTCGATGTCTAGGTGTATAACGTCACCGATGATGGAGTCTAAGTATTGCGCTCCATAAATTTTCGTGTCTAGGTTTGGAAATCGGATGAACTCGATATCTAGGTGTATAAACTCACCGATGATGGAGTCTAATAAGTGTGCTCCGTAGCTGTTCGTGTCTAGGTGCAGAATTGTACCGTATATGATATCTAGGTGTATAAGGTCGCCGATGATGGAGTCTAAGTATTGCGCTCCGTAGCTATTCGTGTCTAGGTAAAAAATTTGTCCGTATTCGATGTCTAGGTGTATAAGATCCACGATGATGGAGTCTAAGTATTGCGCTCCGTAGCTTTTCGTGTCTAGGTGCGAAAATCGGACGTACTCGATCTCTAGGTGTATAGGGTTATCGATGATGGAGTCTAAGTAGTGCGCTCCGTAACTTTTCGTGTCTAGGTGTGGAGATCGGATGTACTCGATGTGTAGGTGCATAGGATCACCGATGATGGAGTCTAAGTAGTGCGCTACGTAGCTTTTCGTATCTAGTTGTGGAAATCGGACGTACTCGATGTCTAGGTGTACAAGTTCGCCATTAATGGATTCTAAGTATTGCGATCCGACACTTTTCGTGTCTAGGTATATAATTTGACCGAATTCCATGTCTATTGTGTATAAGGTCGCCGATGATGGAGTCTAAGTATTGCGCTCCATAACTTTACGTGTGTAGGTGTGGAAATCGGACATACTCGATTTCTAGGTGTATAAGGTCACCTATGATTAAGTCTAAGTAGTGCGCTCCGTAGCTTTTGGTGTCTAGGTGTAGAATTTGACAGTATTCGATATCTAGGTGTATAAGATCGATGATGATGGAGTCTAAGTATTGCGCTCCATAACTTTACGTGCGTAGGTATGGAAATCGGACGTACACGATGTCTAGGTGTATAAGGTGAGCGATGATGGAGTCTAACTTGTGCGCTCCGTAGCATTTCGTGTCTAGGTGAGGCAATCGGACGTACTCGATTTCTAGTTGCATAGGGTCACCGATAATGGAGTCTAAGTATTGCGCTCCGTAGCTATGCGTGTCTAGGTATGGAAATCGAATGTACTCGATATCTAGGTGTATAAGCTAACCGATGATGGAGTCTAAGTATTGCGCTCCATAGCTTTTCGCGTCTAGGTGTGGAAATCAGATGTACTCGTTATCTAGATTCACAGGGTCACCGATAATGGAGACTGAGTACTTCGCTCCGTAACTTTCCGTGTCTAGGTGTAGAATTTGACCGAATTCCATATCTAGGTGTATAAGGTGGCTGATGATGGAGTCTAAGTATTACGCTCCGAAGCTTTTCGTGTCTAAGTATAGAATTTGACTGTATTCGATGTCTAGGTGTATAAGGTCACCGATGATAGAGTCTAAGTAGTGCGCTCCGTAGCTTTTCGTGTAAAGGTGTGGAAATCGGATATACTCGATGTCTAGGTGCATAGGATCACCGATATTGAAGTCACTTTTGTCCGCTCCGTAGCTTTTCGTGTCTAGGGGTGCAGATCGGATGTACTCCATGTCTAGGTGCCTAGGATCACCGATGATGGAGTCTAAGTAGTGCGCTTCGTAGCTTTTCGTGTCTAGCCGTGGAAATCGGACGTACTCGATGTCTTGGTGTACAAGGTCGCCACTGATGGATTCTAAGTATTGCGCTCCATAGCTTTTCGCGTCTAGGTGTGGAAATCAGATGTACTCGTTATCTAGGTTCACAGGGCCACCGATAATGGAGACTGAGTACTTCGCTCCGTAACTTTCCGTGTCTAGGTGTAGAATTTGACCGAATTCCATATCTAGGTGTATAAGGTGGCTGATGATAGAGTCTAAGTAGAGCGCTCCGTATCTTTTCGTGTCTAGGTGTAGGATTTGACCGTAGTCGATGTCTAGGTGTATAAAGACGCCGATGATGGAGTGTAAGTGTTACGCTCCGTATCATTACTTGTCTAGGTATGGAAATCGGACGTACTCGATGTCTAGGTATATAAGATCCACGATGATGGAGTTGAAGTATTGCGCTTGGTAGCTTTTCGTGTCTAGGTGTGAAAATCGGATGTATTCGATGTCTAGGTGTATAAGACCCACGATGGTGGAGTTTCAGTATTGCGCTCCGTAGCTTTTCGTGACTAGGTGCGGCAATCGGACCTACTCGATGTCTAGGTGTATAAGAACACCGATGATGGATTCTAATTATTGCGCTTCGAAGCTTTTTGTGTCTATGTGTAGAATTTGACCGTATTCGATGTCTAGGTGTATAAGGTCGCCGATGATGGAGTCTAAGTAATGCGCTTCGTAGCATTTCGTGTCCAGGTATGGAAATCGAATGTACTCGATGTCTAGGTGTATAAGGTCACCGATGATGGAGTCTAAGTAGTGCGCTCGGTAGCTTTTCGTGTCTAGGTGTGGAAATCGGACGTACACGATGTCTAGGTGCATAGGGTTACCGATAATGAAGTCTCGTTAGTGCGCTCCGTAGCTTTTCGTGTCTAGGTGTGAAAATCGGACGTACTCGATGTCTAGGTGTACAAGTTCCCCGTTGGTGGTGTCTAAGTAGTGCGCTCCGTAGCTGTTCGTGTCTAGGTGTAAAATATGTCCGTATTCGATGCCTAGGTGTATAACGTCGCCGATGCTGTGGTCTCATTAGTGCGCCCCGTAGCATCGAGGTGTGGAAATCAGATGTACTCGATGTCTAGGGTCATAGGGTCACCAATAATGGAGTCTGAGTACTGCGCTCCGTAGCTTTTCGTGTCTAGGTGTAAAATTTGTCCGTATTCGATGTCTAGGAGTATAAGGTCGCCGATGATGGAGTCTAAATATTGCGCTCCGTAGCTTTTCGTGTATAGGTGTGGATATCGTACGTACTCGATGTCTAGGTGTACAATGTCGCCGTTGATGGAATCTAAGTAGTGCGCTCCGTAACTGTTCGTGTTTAGGTGTAAAATGTGTCCGTATTTGATGTCTAGGTATATAAGTTTGCCGATGATGGAGTCTAATTAATGCGCTCCGTAGCTGTTCGTGTCTAGCTCTGGAAATAGGAGGTATTCGATGTCTAGGTGTATAAGGTCACCAATGATAGAGTCTAAGTATTGCGCTTCGTAGAATTTCGTGTCCAGGTATGGAGATCGGATGTATTCGATGTCTAGGTGTATAAGGTCGCCGATGATGGAGTCTAAATATTGCGCTTCGTAGAATTTCGTGTCCAGGTATGGAAATCGAATGTACTCGATGTCTAGGTGTATAAGGTCGCCGATGATGGAGTCTAACTAGTGCGCTCCGTAGCTTCTCTTGTCAAGGTATGGAAATCGGACGTACTCGATGTCTTGTTGTAAAAGGTCGTCGATGATGGAGTCTAACGAGTGCACTCCGTAGCTTTTCGTATTTAGATGTGGAAACCGGACGTACTCGATGTCTAGGTGTATAGGGTCACCGATGATGGAGTCTAACTAGTGCGCTCCATAGCATTTCGTATGTAGGTATGGAAATCGAATTTACTCGATGTCTAGGTGTATAACGTCACCGATGATGGAGTCTAAGTATTGCGCTCCGTAGCTATTCGTGTCTAGGCGTAAAATTTGTCCAAATTCGATGTCTAGGTGTATAAGGTCGCCGATGATGGAGTCTAAATATTGCACTCCGTAGCTTTTCGTGTATAGGTGTGGATATCGTACGTACTCGATGTCTAGGTGTACAATGTCGCCGTTGATGGAATCTAAGTAGTGCGCTCCTTAACTGTTCGTGTCTAGGTGTGAAATGTGTCCGTATTTGATGTCTAGGTATATAAGTTTGCCGATGATGGAGTCTAATTAATGCGCTCCGTAGCTGTTCGTGTCTAGCTCTGGAAATAGGAGGTATTCGATCTCTAGGTGTATAAGGTCACCGATGATAGAGTCTAAGTAGTGCGCTTCGTAGAATTTCGTGTCCAGGTATGGAAATCGAATGTACTCGATGTCTAGGTGTAAAAGGTCGTCGATGATGGAGTCTAACGAGTGCGCTCCGTAGCTTTTCGTGTTTAGATGTGGAAAGCGGACGTACTCGATATCAAGGTGTATAGGGACACAGATGATGGATTCTAAGTAGTGCGCTCCGTAGCATTTCTGTTTAGGTATTAAAAACAGACATACTCGATGTCTAGGTGTATAAGGTCGCCGATGATGGAGTCTAACTAGTGCGCTCCGTAGCTTCGCTTGTCAAGGTGTGGAAATCGGACGTACACGATGTCTTGGTGTAAAAGGTCGTCGATGATGGAGTCTAACGAGTGCGATCCGTAGCTTTTCGTGTTTAGATGTGCATATCGGACGTACTCGATATCAAGGTGTATAGGGACACAGATGATGAATTCTAAGTAGTGCGTTCTGTAGATTTTCGTGTTTAGGTGTGGAAATCGGACGTGCTCGATGTCTAGGTGCATAAGGTCGCCGATGATGGAGTCTAAGTAGTGCGCTCTGTAGCTTTTCGTGTTTAGGTGTGGAAATCGGTCGTACTCGATGTCTAGGTGTATAAGGTCGCCGATAATGGAGTCTAACTGGTACGCTCCGTAGCTTTTCGTGTCTAGGTGTGGAATATGACCGTATTCGACGTCTAGGTGTATAAGGTCACCGATGATGGTGTCTAAGTAGTGCGCTCCGTAGCTTTCGTGTCCAGGTGTAGAATTTGTCCCTATTCGATTTATACGTATATAAGGTCGTCGATGGTGGAGCTTAAGTAGTGCGCGCCGTAGCTTTATATGTCTAGGTGTAGAATTTGTCCCTATTCGATTTCGACGTATATAACGACGCCGATGTTGGAGTCTAAGTAGTGCACTTCGTAGCTCGTCGTGTCTATGTGTGGAAATCGGATGTACTCGATGTCTAGGTGTATAGGTTCAACGATGATGGATTTTAAGTAGTGCAATTCGTAGCTTTTCGTGTCAACGTGTGGAAATCGGACGAGATCGATGTCTAGGTGTACAAGGTCGCCGAGGATGGAGTCTAAGTAGTGCGCTTACGTTAAAGTGTTTAAATGGATTGTTCTATCACTCGTAGAGAGTAGCTTCGCACGTACATAGCAGTAGAATTTTAAAAATTAAATTGCTTTTAATAATCTTATGAGGTCAAAAAAGACGCATGCGTTCAATTGAGCTTTTCACACGTTGTGACATAAAATATGGTTCGATACAAGAGTCATCGATTCCATCTTTGTGAGAACATTATCTTACATTATCTGGAAAGATACTTACAAAATCATTCCAAGCTGTATGAGAATACATTTTCAACTTGGCAGGCGAGCAGCAACTACATTTTTAAATTAAATTGCTGCCAATAATAAAATTTACTCATTCTTTTTTTCACACTCTGAAGTTCAGTTAATTCCTTATTGGAAAGAAAGTATTGTCAAAAAAATAGAAAATTCAGTTATTCAGGGAAATGGCGGATAATTGTAAGCTACAATGTAAAATGCATGTCTTTCTTTAAAAAGATAAATAAATAAATAAATAAATAAATAAATAAATAATGATTCTCATTACCATTACTTTTATTCGCGATCCCAACACAAATATCTCCGTTTTTCAGAAGTAAAGTATTTTCGAAACCATAAGTGTGAAACTTTACAGCTGAACAAGCTGCTCATTTCTTTTACAAATCTGTTCAAAATTTATGGCTTCTTGCAAGGTTTAGTATGAATTGCGTATCCTTCTTGAAAAGGAATGTTTTCGAAAATTTCGAGAAAATTTGAAAATTTATAGAACGCGAAAGTATATAAATTGACAACATTACAGGCTAGTAACAGTTAAATTTTTAAATCAAATTGTTGTAAGTATATTTGATTTGACTGGTTTTAGTGTTTTCTCCAAAACATTCGATAATTAATTAATTGATGAAATTGATTGAAATGAAGTTATTGTGAATAATCGTATTTGATTGCTGTTATGCTATGGATTTGAAGCTTGTAAGGGCGTCGAACACGCCTCGAATTTCGCGCGCGAGCGGAAAGAAGAACGAGGAAGAAGGCCAAGAGGATGCGGCCATACTGTCTTCTTCTCTCCAGCCGAACGCCACGTGCTCCGCGACCGCTCCTGCGTGGGCGTTGATAGAGTGAGAAACGAAGTGTGTGACGGTGCAGTGGTGGAGGCAAGAAGCCCCCCCACTGTCCACTACTCCCGAGCCGCCCAGGAGCGGAGGCTGCAGCCCGAGAGCCCGAAGGGGAGGCAGAGCAACCCGGCGTCGGCGTGCGAGCCACGCGAGATAGGGAGAAAGAGAGAGAGAGCGAGAGAGAGACAGAGAGAAGACCGAACCCGCTGTTCGAACTCGCTCAAAAGAGTAAGTAAGAACGACATTTCTCTCGGGCGATTATCCTGTCATAAGGAGCCAGTGCGGACGCGTACTGGCCGACGGTGACGCGATCGATACAGGTTACTCGTCGAGGAGCAACCTGTACGTGAAAAGCGGCGCCGGAGCTTGTAAGCCACGAGTCGAATCTCGTGGCAGCTCCGGGAAATTGCGCGCGCGTTCAAGCGAACTCGGCCCGTTCGTCCGTTTGTATTTATATTTTGAATTGTCTCTCCATTCGATTGGAGTTGTATTAGAGCCACGTCTTTTTACAGAATATATTTGGTTTATTTCATTTGATTTTACTGAGTGAGTGTCATTTCGCCGCCTCACTCTTTTTCCCTTTTCCCCGCACGAGCGAATACCGCCCTCGCCGATCGTGGCGAGCTGGCCGGCAAAGAAGGTGAGATAAGTCACCCGGGTTCGCGTTTTCGCGATCCTTTTACATGTAATAATAGCACACGAGAGAGACAGCGAGAGCAGCTATCTCTCATACAAGAAAAGACGAGAGGAATACCTCTCGGCGTTGCTAACGGGAGATCGGCGACAGTCGGAGGTGCGATTGCACCAGCGGCTAACGTCCGCCCGCACCTCCCGCCGCATCGAGGGATATCGGCTGCTGAGCAGCAGCAGCACGTCATCCGGCCAGGGCGACTTGCCCTGGCCGCCGTGCGGGTAACCGCTTGAACCCCGTTACAAGCTCTATCAATGACTTCTTTAAAATAAAGTATTTTCAAAAACATCCAATAAGGTATGGAAATTTTCATTCTTACAGGCATTAATAATCTAGTTGATTGTTCAGACTTATGTTTCTTTCAAGTAATAAAAATTCGTATCGTAGCTTGATAAGTGTTAATTAACTTCCTCTATAAATAAGATTCTGTTTCACACCTATGTTCTTATACGATTTAGAGTTCAGACAATGTCTTTTCAGAAATAAAATTCTGCAATGCAAAATTCTTAATGAAGTCCGAAATTCCGTATGACCGAATAGCAGGTGTATACACCGAATAGCTTTGCACCTACATTATTTTAGCGCACTTGATCAACGGAGCACTATTATTTACCTAAGGTTTTAAACTCGTTACGTATAATTTTGTATCTTAAATTGGGTTCGATAATTAAGTTCGAGTAATTCCAGCAGAGAACGAATTACTTTTTAGTAATTTAGTTAATCTAATCTATAATTTTTCATAAGTTTGTCAAATTTTAAGCAAGTTTCATTTCATTATTGATTTTACACTATTTTTGTACTTTTTTTCGTAAGTATTGCTTACAATTTTAAAGTGAATTTTTCGATCACCATGAGCCAAAGGCATTCTCAGAGGATGTTCCCCTCTTTTCCTTTTTATGCAACAAGATCTGTGTAGTTCTATTCGATACAGACAACAACTAGCACAAGAGAAATATAGAGACAGGAAACTTTAAGAAAACCACAATTTAGGAAGACTATATAGAATTTTTATATTAGGGGAAAAAAAGATTATAATTAATTATAAGAAAAGATATGTATATAATAATCAAAATGTTTCCAGCATGAGACTGTCTACTTGCCTATCTTCATTAAGATATAGACAGCTCTATCTTAGAGACAAAAATGGAAAATGAAAAGGAATTAATATTTACCAATGTAAGGACCTCCATATCCGATGTAACATCGCGTGCCTCTCTATAGAATTTTTGAAATTTTCAAACTAAAATAAAAAGGAACTCCAAAGATATCAATGAAATCTTTAGTAGATATTAATCTAGGGTTTTTTTCTATTTTTCTATATTGCCTACCCTAGCAGTAAAAATCGATATCGATCGAGCGCGTTGGGTAAAACAGAGCGTTTTTCCGAGAGGGTTTCGGGTTTCATCACTCTCGCCCAATGGCGTCGCACATGCCCCAAAAAAGAATATATATATAGCTGTACATTATATTCATTATTTGAACTCAAATTTTTAAAACTATAATTCTTATGAATATTTTATGTTATGGTTTTTTCCTGGAATGGCGGAAGTCTACATTTTTATTTACTTGCAATAAAGAA
>UELV01174883.1:0-18794 GCA_900490015.1 Megastigmus stigmatizans | reverse complement strand
AAGAACAGCTCAAAATACGTCGGTATGATCTTTTTCAAATTTTTTCAAACCTTTTTTTTTAGTTGAAAAAAGCCTTGAAAAAGATGTTGAAAATTCGGGGTCTTGGTCGTTAATGGGTTAAGGTAACAGTTTATTGTGTATACATATATATATAAGTCAATTAATTTATTTTATACACAATAAGCTAAAAATTAATTTAATTTACTTTATACTGGAAATGGTTTTATTTTTCTATGATAACCTGCATTTTTAAACATATTCCTGCAGAACCTGTACAGCACTGATATATGCGGAATATTTTGGTTTACTAAAGTTAACATCAACGGCATCTTTAAGACAGCATGTGGAATACTTAAGTATATCTATATGGTGAACATTCGATAGCTACAAGATATCAAATACGCATCGTTAGCGGAAACTTAAAAGGTATCTTTTATCGTTGCGAAGTTATCCTGAAGTCATTCTTAAGATCTCTTAGTGTTTGCTGCATATAGTTATTATATGCATATAGTTATATCTCCTATCTTATTGGAGATACATTAAATTTGCCTTATCGATATCTCCGTGCTAACTTGGCCGCTGCGATGCGATATCCAATTTGCTCGATGTGTGTATAATGATATTAACGAAAAAGAGAAAGAGAGAAAGTTTTATGCAGTGGGTAATACTCAATGAAGTTGCAAGTGGCCCGGAGAGCTATTTTAAGATTCGTCCTACTCGACAGGAGGCTCCAGCCGCTGTAAATATGAAATAGCCGCGTTGCGCGCGTAACACTGGAGTCTCTCCGGGCGCGCCGCGAGTATTGATTTCGCACGGGGGATGTCGCCACGCGTCTTTCGCGCCTTTCTTGTGCGCGCCAAAGATTGAACAATCTGAACCAGATACAATGTCGATATCTTCGGGAGATCGTTGGCTAAGATATTCTTTTTTTTATTTTAAATCACTATAATGCTGCGAAGCTGCGAGTGTTTTTTTTGTGAGAGGTTACGAGTGGCGAGACGGTATGCGATGGGATGGGATATACTTGGGTACATGCGATGATGTAAGGCGATTATGTGATTTTAAGTGGAACTGCAGTTAATTTTCAACGTCTGACTTTGAGAGTGACTCTTTCGTTTCTAAAGTACCGGCTGTTTTGTTTATTATATTATTATTATAATTTTTTTAGTGTACTTGAACGAGAGTGTATATATAGGTATTGAATGGTCTAATCAGTATTCTTATTCTTGTCATGACTCTATTGCTCAATTTTTTTCACAATACATTGAAATTTATTGCACAATACATTTTTATTGGAATTTTTATTCATTTTCTTTATCATACAATATTCCAATCGCTAAAATGTCAAATTCAAAATTTCCGTCATTTGCACTTATTTTTGATAAATCATTTGAATAATACAATATTTACATACACTTTGAAATTATTCGTCATTTATCATATGGATATTTATTTTTGTTAATATTAATCAAGATAGCATATTAACGCACACCCGTCAACTGATAATCACCAAAATCAACGATATTAAGAAACGAAATCAAAGAATTATCGATAACGTATTACATTAGTATTAATGAATTTCGTATACACGTACGATTAATCACTGCATGCACTGTCAGAATCTTAGTGTTTGATTGATGTTTTTCGTTGGTCATTGCCTGGCAATGCCGCGGGATCTCCTTTCTTGACTGAAACATTCTTTACCTTCGGACACGAGACTCCGAGAGTTCAATGTGCAATAATTCGGGTTCCTTGAGCTTTGCCGAAGAATGTGGTTGGTAAAGTAGATCTCATCGCTTGCATGGTACAGTACGTTTTGTTTTCCTCTAATATAACCGTCAATTATAAAACTAACGACGAGCAAAGTGCGGAAAGTCATACATATCGCGGTAATTGTTGAAAATAACAAACTACTACCGGATAGTTACCACAATATTAAATTATTTGTAGAAATATAAAATATTCAATATTTCAAATTTAATTTAAACAAAATTCATTGATTTTCTTAAGTGACTTATTTAATTTATTAGTCTGACAATCTCGACCGGTGTCAATCACAAAGATAAAATAAATAGATGACCGAGGATGAACTCTTCAACTGTTACATCATCGCTTACTGGAATTAATTCAATCCCCCCATCCCCAAAATGAAAGTAATTCAATCCCATCAATTCTGAAAACCAAGCCTAAATCTACTGCTATAAACAGCTGACCGGCCATGTGTAAAAGGGCAAAAAAATCAACCGCTGCTCGCGGATCCATTTAACCTCGACAGTGAATCAAGTTCAAGCAACCAGAAAAAAATAAGGGAAATGCGATTCGATAAAATTACTTGTGGCTGTATAAATACGGTGTAAGTGTGTGTCTCGCGCACTTGCTCAAGTGACGTTTTCTGGTTGAAGTGCCGGGCACGACTGAACGCTTCCTCTCTCTCTCCATAAATACACCGACTGCTCTCTCTCTCAAAAGGCCGGCATCTACATTCGCGTGTATTTAGAGGTGACCTTGCAAACCTCGTAGTAGGGAAGAACGAGGCAATGGTGATCACTTCAGCTTTGAAGGCTCATATTTTTATTCCAAAATATATTTTTATGTATTTTATAGTGTGTACTGTTAATTTGAAGTATGTACTTTAACTATCCATTATATAACATTGACTAACATTGAAAATAATTTAGTTCTACAGAACTTAAATTAAAAAATTGGCAGATAAGAAAGCCAAAATTCGTGGAGTAATGATGGTCAGGCATGGGGTAATGGTAGTCACTGTATAAATTTGCTTCTTGTAAGAAAACTACCTTATGTTGCTACGTAATACCATGATAAATACACTCCTTAATGTCATTACTTTTGATTTTGTACTGTAACCATTGACTTAATGCCTTTAAATGCGTTTGCAAAATGCTCTGACGGGAAGTACGCTGAGTCGCGCGTCCTAACCTCTAACAGGCCCTGTTCCATAAGAAAAGTATTGCGACTACCATTACCCCAAATCGACAAGCCTCGTTAAATTTAAATCTGCAGACAATATAACAAAATTATGAATAATTTTTTGGGTCAATTTCATTTATTGAATCTTCTAGATTATTACAAAATCAAAGCCAAAGTTATTGCATACTATAAAAATATGTATAAAGCTTATTGACGAGATGGCATTTCTTATATGAAAATCAAGCAAAAACGTTTTTTATAAATAAAGACTTATTAAATAAACTTTAAATATTACTTGAACATAGAAATGGTTGGGAATTATATTGACTTTGATATAGTGCTACAATCAAGACGTGGCAGCGTTTATATTTCTTAAAATAAGAGTGACCATAATTACCCAATGACCACCATTACCCCGTTCTACCCTATACTCTTTTATAAGTAAGGTAAAGTACCCATTAGTGGGACAAAATCTAAATGGAGCAAAATTCTCGTGTGAATTGCAACTACACAGGTCGTATTTAAAAAAAAAAATTATAATTAAATGATGCACTTATAACTATTTTAAAAATTTATATACAAAAAAATTCCTTTTCATGCTTATTTATATTAAAAAAGTAAATTTGAAAAATTTGTGCTAGACTCCTGAACCGGGGCAGCCTATACTGAACTGGGACCATTACCGGGACAGTGCTTGGACCCTAAACTTGGACAATATAAATTAAATGTGTCCCACTATGGGTATTGGCGTTTAATGGGGATGTAAACTGGAAAAATGGTTTGGCTATCACACATAACCTCAAAGCTTTTTAATTCGTATTGTAGTCAATTGAAGACACTAATTAACACAAAATCAATTAATCATATAGTTAATAGCATAAACAATTCGAGTGAATTGATATCTTTTTCGTATTCATACGTACTGTTGTCCAGATACGTGGTCCCAATTTTTAGTTTGTCCCACTATTGGGTACTTTACCTTATACCCCGCAGCTGCCGGTTAAATGCGTGCGCGCCTCACCGCTTGCACAGAGCACCGCCTAACTTCCGGAGCGGGCCGGAATAAATAGATATATTATAGCCGCGCGACAGTAGAATATTCGGCAAACATTCGCCCAATGCACGATGCGTCGTCCTGAAGATCGTCGGACAGCGTGCCCAGAGTCATTATTCCTAAAACGTACCGTTTAGGTAAGCTGTCCTATTTTTGTTATTCGGAATTTTTTCCCCTCAAACTGTCATCTTTTCGTTTTTCATAACTTAAAAAGGTTCATTAGGTACGTAGGAAGTCAAAACAAAGTTGCAACAGACTTTCTATTTACTAACCTATTTAACATATTCTATTAACGTTATTTTATCAGATCATTATATAGTTAAATATTGTATAATTAATTTCAAACAACGTACGCTGTGTCAAAAAATGCGAAGTTGCCGCTATCTTAAATAATGGAGGTTATTCTGCTCAAGCTTAGCTATTTTATACAAAAAACATATAAATTATAAGTTTTATAGTTAAGCTAGCGAGTTGTACAAGGTCTCAAAATATTCGCTAAATATTATTTTACGTCGTGTAAAAGTTTTTCTGTAAATTGTTCGTTAATAACTATACAGTATAAGTTAAAAGTCTAGAAAAATGCAACTTTACATAAGACTCAATGTTAAATTGCAAAAATTTATTTTATTGATATCTCATTAGTAAGGGTACTAAACAACTTAAAAATGTAACATGTTGTTTAATATATACTAATAAACTTATATTTATAATTTCATCAAAATCTGTTCGTTAATTCTAAACCTGATAACCTCCTTAACGGGTCAAGTGTAAAATTTGTACTTTTTTTCTCAGATGTAATAAAGACTAATCATACAAATAACGACTTGTGCATGAATTTAACACCGATCCGGTGGAATGCATTTTTTTGTTCCCCAATTCAAAGTCGTGCTGAGTGTTCCAATTTTTTTATTCTCCGCTTCTTTGACAAAAGTTTTCGTTAATTTAGTAAATTAGTAAATAAAAGTGTTTGATTTTTACTTGTGCGTATGTAAAAACGCTTTGTAGATGAAAATGAACCTACGCGCTTTTCGACTGGATAGACGATAGCATAACTTAAAGTATATACGACACAGATCATTTTCGCGCAAAGAAAAAACACAGTGTGGTCTTCGTAGAATGTATATATATATATATTTATTTGTAATAGAATATAACATTACTTGATAAAATTTCGAATAATCCTTTTTATAACTGAGTGCGTAAAACTCGATTTAAGATGCCTGTTATCGTGCGTAAAGTACCCATTTTTTTTGCTTCGCTCGGGCGACAAATTACACCCGTGCCAGAATCGCCTGCTTTACGCACTAGTATCAAAATATATTATTTGTGTTGTGTGTTAGTTCATACTTGCACTCTGCACAGTGAACAAATGCAATATACGATCTACGAAAGAAATGTTAATATCTATGATATAGAGCAATCATAAATACTGTGCCTTATAATAAACGAAGTACAATCATTGTCGAGGAACATTCGCCGTTTTACTTTCGAAATACTGATCAAGCAAATAAATATCGACAAACTAGCACCACGTATAAAAAAAAAACACTCACGATTCTTAATTGACTTAAACATCCACATACAAGATTACATAAATACGAGGATCATCACATGCTCTTTTTTTTTTTAAATTAACGGCTGACATGGTTCTGGTGTGCAATTGAATAAATAGAATAAAAATAAAACGGGTGGACAAAGCAGGATTATTAAAACTTGAGGCCTCGCTGAACATCATCCATCGTGTTGGCGGACATGTGCAGCATTTCCAGCTCCTTCTCCGTGAGTTTCTGCTTAACTATGTAGGCGATACCCTCCTCGCCTAATGTGCAGGGCAGCGACAGAAATACTTCCTTCCTAATACCATGTTGACCCTGAAAAAATCGAAGTAGATCGATATTTTTATACACGAACTGTAAAACCATTGTGATTTTCAAAAGTCAATACAGGAACGAATGTTCGTAAATCGATAAAATAATTATTTATATACACGCCTTCGAGCTTCAATGGGTACATTTTTACAGGCAAACAACAAGAATTTTAACGAGGCGCTAATAACAAAGCTGAGCAATTTTTTCCTTCTAGCTATATCTCCGCACCCTTAACATTTACGAACTAGTACAAATAGGCGTAGTAATTGCAGTTATATATTTTGCATAGCGGTGATATTAGGAAGAAAATATACGTACAGCAACCATAGTGGATACAGCATGCACCTGATTGGAGTTGCGCAGAATAGCGGATGCAAGATTGGAGACACTTAGCCCGATGGCCCAGGACGTGTATCCCTTGAGCTTGATGACCTCGTAGGCGCTGTCTACGACCTGTTTGTGCAGCACATTCCATCCCTCCTTGTCGTCGTCCGTGCCTACATCCTCATTAACGTCGCGCAGCCTGACTCCCGCGACATTGACGCCGGACCACACCGGAACTACGCGGTTCAACGCCACCGCAGCCACAACAACAGCATAAGTCATTCGAGATAATCAATGAGTAAGGCTTTATAGTATGTATGTTCCTTGACAAATGCGAGTCGCATGGATTTAATTGCCCCCCCTCCCCCCTCGCAATTTGGCATTTCAATTAGATTGGCCGCTTCGCGAGAGTCGAGTGGACCAGTCATCGCGCGGTGGCATTGGAACTGCAGAAAGGTTCCCGACTAATGAGAGAGAGAGAGAGAGAGAGAGAGAGAGAGAGAGAGGCAAGTTGGCACACACCGGGAGGATTCGCGGTTATCTTTGACTTTTTGATTATTAACTCGTCACATGTCTTTCCGTTGGCGCAGGATCCGCGCGCGTTCGGGTATCGCTACACTCGTTGTGCCGATCGGTAGCTCCTTTGCTTTATCATTCAGAGAATAATTGTTTGGATGATAAATGGTGCAGCGCCTTTCTTTAGGGGCGAGTTCGATTCGATTGAGTTCGTATTCAGTTGCGAACCGTATTGTTTCACGTTCAACGTTAATTTTACAAATTCGTGTATCCACGTTCGATTAGTTTTTCATTTTATAAAGTCATAATTGATAAAACCGTATGCCATAGACAATACCAAAGAGACTGTAGTTCGATAAAAAAGAGAAAAAAAAGAAAAAAAAGAAGAAATTACCACTGGTGTCGCCGTGTTCACCGATGATCCATCCATGGCAAGAAGTAGGCGCAACGTTGAGTCTCTGGGAGAGCAAGAACCTAAACCTAGCCGAATCCAAATTGGTACCACTGCCAATGACTCGATTTTTGGGCAAGCCGGACAGCTTCCAAGCGACGTAGGTTAGAATGTCGACGGGATTGGAGACAATGATGAGGATCGTGTTGGGACTGTATTTGACAAGCTGGGGTATGATGCCCTTGAAGATGTCGGTGTTGCGCTGGACGAGATCGAGCCTGGTCTCGCCCTCGCGCTGTCGGGCACCGGCCGTCACGATGCAAATGCTCGAGTTGGCTGACGCCGCGTAATCCGTGCTCGCGTTGATCTTGGCGTTCTTCAGGAAGGCGCTGCCGTGCTGTAGATCCATCATCTCGCCCTTTAGCTTCTCCGCCATCACGTCGATCAGTACTACGTCGCTTGACACGTGCTATAATAGGAACACGAGTTCAGTGGAAATTGAATGTTTCAAAGACAAAAGTGGACAAATGTATTTGTTTTTTTTTTAATTTTTTTTAGAACGTTGGTTGCGAGATTATAAAAACAGTTAGGTATACTCGTTATGAAAGTCGTGAGTTAAGCATCATCTTTAATAAGGAAGTATTTCTTTAAGAAGTCATTATTTGTCGAGCTCAATAAGTGAGGATATAGTCTGCTTCGTGCAACGTTTAAGCGACTGTAAATTGTAAGTACTAAATATAAATTGTGAGTAATAATTATTTGCTTATGCATGAAAAATATGTAATTCTCTTTATTGAAGCTCAAACGATTGCATCTTACGATGTAAGTTATACGTATCAATTTGACAATGAGGAATAGTTATTATAAATATGAAAATTTGATGGATTCCATTCTACGAGCTTTTGTTTGAAGATCGTTTTCAATCCAAAGAAATGAAAATATGCTATTTTTAGTAAATTCTGTCTGTACGCGCGCGAGTTTAATTGCGGATACTCAAATCATGAAACCAGCTGCACTGATTTTTATCTTATATTAGGGTTAACGAAGCATAATTATTGTAATAATATACATAAATCAATTTTTTGAATACTTTTATTTATAAGCATTATTAAAGGAAAATAATTAAAATACTCTTTCTGGCTTTGAGTACAAGTAAAAAATTCAACTTTAGACATTTAAAGAATGATAGCATTTTTTACCAAAGTTTTAATTATATTCCAGGAAATGTTTTAAAGAACATTACAATTAATGCACATTAAGACTTTATATCAAAGTCAGAATTTACCAGTTTTTTTACTACCAACCAATTAAGACCTATATATTGGACAGCATAAAATTTGAAGAAAAAAAACGCTATATTGTTCTAACAAAATTCACTGAAAATTTTTATTTTTAACATTTTGGCAAGGTTGGACTTTCGATCAAAGAAACTCCAAACATACGTTATTAGCTTTGATATTCTTGGCATGGTATGACTCAACACTTGCTTTGATAATAATTTCAAACCTTTTTGATTTTTATTTTTTTTACATTGTTATATTTAAAGTATACCTGCACCTACCAATTACAGGCCTGAAAATAATTTTCTATTCTCTCGCTGAGTTCGTTTATCGCATGGTTTAAATGTTTTTATAGACGCTTAAATGTAATTATCCTTTTAAATTGATTCTATCAAATGCTATTACGCTAAAAATAAAGTTTCAATTACAGAAGGTAAACCTGTTTTTGCGTTTTACAAATTTAATAATAACAATGCATTTCTGTTAATTAAAATATTCAACAATGACAGAGTTAACTCAAAATATAGTCACCGTATATTGCCCTTTAAAAAAAGCGCTTGATTTCACTTTTATTGCAAACTGGCCTTCGCTCGCACTTTTTCCTCCTCGAAGATTGTTTATGCGCCAAGGATAATGATAGGTGTTGGACACTTGTCGCAAATGCACCTTGATGAGGTCTGCATAATCGAGCAAACTATTGCATTGTTTTTTTTTGTTTTTATTGTCCATATAATTTAAGTAGAATATAATCGATTTAGTTCCGCTCTTTTTTTCCTACAATATTTTTGCGACGCGGTTAAAAAGTGGCGATTGACCTTCGAGAGTCGGAAACATTTCAACAGATAATAGAGGGGTAAACTCCGACGGAATGCAATAAAGTAAGACTAGCATATGTGTAGTATTATTATATCAAAAGTAAATCAATTGTAATACTCACATTTGTTAATACGCTGAAAGCGCAAGCCATGCCGACTTGTCCGACACCGACAACGGTAATTTTATTGCGACCGGTGGTCGCCGGCTCTGTTACGGTGCTGAGTAACTCTTCCTTGATGGATGCCATTGTTGCTCGGGTTCTGAAACACGACAGATAAAAATGCGGAACATGAATTCTTGCGTTCACTTTCATCGCTTCGCGGAAATGTACTTCGCGTAAAACGTCACTAAAGTACTATATCTTTCTTTAAAAAACTAAGTTTCGGATAGATTGTAATTTTTATAACAATATAAAACTTTCTTACACCGATCGTTTGATCAAAAAACTTAAGCTCGTCCCAAGTATTCAAAGTTGACCTCTAAATTCCAAAGCTCCAAGCTCAAGCGCACGACCCATACATGGGCAAGGTCAAAAAGGTCACGGGTCTAAATCGACCCGCCGCACGCGCCGCTTTTCCCATACAGCAATCGCGAAACCCAATCGATTTGCATCACTGCTCGTTCACGCACACTCCACAATATCTCCGTTACGACGCGGTATCCAATTTGCTCGATGTGCATATAATGATGTTAACGAAAGAGAAAGAGAGAAAGTTTTATGCAGTGGGTAAGACTCACCGGAGTTGCAGGTGTCCCGGAGAGCTGTTTTAAGATTCGTCCTACTCGATGGGAGGCTCGAGCCGCTGTAAATATGAAATAGCCGCGTTGCGCGCGGAACTCTGGAGTCTCTCCGGGAGCGCCGCGAGTATTGATTTCGCGCGGGGGATGTCGCCACGCGTCTCTCGCGCCTTTCTTGCGCGCGCCAAAAGTTTGAACAACCGGAACGAGATACAATGTCGATAACTTCGGGAGATCGTTAGCTAAGATATTCTTTTTTTATTTTGCTAGTGCTGCGAAGCCACAATAGTGTTTTTTTTTGCGAGAGGTGACGAGAGGCGAGACGGCTTACGATGGGATGGGACATACTTGAGTGCATGCGATGATGTAATGCGATTATGCGATTTTAAGTGGAACTGCAGTTAATTTTCAACGTCTGACTTTGAGTGAGATTCTTTTGTTTCTGTAGTACTTCCTGACCGTTTTATTTAGTATGTTATTATTATAATTTTTGTAGCGCACTTGGACGAGTGTGTATATATAGGTATTGAATGGTGTAATCAGGTAAACTTGTCTGCTACGACCGCGGAATAATTTCAACATTTTTATTCTTGTCATGACTCTATTGCTCAATTTTTTCACAATCTAAAAATGTATTGCACAATACATTTTTATTGGAATATTTATTCATTTTCTTTATTGTACAATATTTAATTCGTTAAAATGTCAAATTCAAAAGTTTCATCATTTGCACTTATTTTTGATAAATTATTTGAATACTACAATTTTTACATGCACTTTAAAATTATTCGGTATTTATCATATTGATATTTATTTTTGTTAATATTAATCAAGATAGCATATTAACGCACACCCGTCAACTGATAATCACCAAAATCAACGATATTAAGAAACGAAATCAAAGAATTATCGATAACGTATTACATTCGTATCAATGAATTTCGTGTACACGCTCGATTAATCACTGCATGCACTGTCAGTATTTCAGTGTATGATTGATGTTTTTCGTTGGTCATTGCCTGGCAATGCCGCGAGATCTCCTTTCTTGATTGAAACATTCTGTACCTTCGGACGCGAGTCGCCGAGAGTTCAATGTGCAATAATTCGGGTTCCTTGAGCTTTGCCGAAGAATGTGGTTGGTAAAGCAGATCTCTTCGCTTGTATGGTACAGTACGTTTTGTTTTTCTCTAATAACCGTCAATTATAAAACTAATGACGAGCAAAGTGCGGAAAGTCATACATATCGCGGTAATTGTTGAAAATAACAAACTAATACCGGATAGTTATCACAATATTAAATTATTTGTAGAAATATAAAATATTCAATATTTCAAATTTAATTTAAACAAAATTCATTGATTTTCTTAAGTGACTTATTTAATTTATTAGTCTGACAATCTCGACCGGTGTCAACTACAAAGATAAAATAAATAAATGACCGAGGATGAACTCTTCAACTGTTGCATCATCGCTCGCCGGAATTAATTCAATCCCCCCATCCCCAAAATGAAAGTAATTCAATCCCATCAATTCTGTAAACCAAGCCTATCGCTAATTGAACTAACACGTCCGATTTAAACCTACTGCTATAAACAGCTGACCGGCCATGTGCAAAGGGGCAAAAAAAAATCAACCGTTACTCGCGCAGCCATTTAACCTTGACAGTGAATCGAGTTCAAGCAGCCAAAAAAAAATATAAGGAAAATGTGATTCGATAAATTAACTTACTTGTAGCTGTGTGAATCCGGTGTGAGTATGGGTCTCGCACACTTGTTCAACTGTTCACGTGACGTTTTCAGGTTGAAGTGCCGGGTACGACTGAACGCTTCCTTTCTCTGTCCATAGACACACCGACTGCTCGCTCGAAATGCCGGCATCTACATTCGCGTGTATTTGGAGGTAGCCTTGCCTACCTCGTAGTATACTCTTTTGTAAGTATACCCCGCAGCTGCCGGCTAAGCGCGTGCGCGCCTCACCGTTTACACAGAGCACCGCCTAACCTCCAGAGCTTGCCCGAATAAATAGGTGTATTAGCCGCGCGCCATTCTTGGATTATTTTACGAGCTTTTAAATTGCCGTTGCCCGCAAAATCCGTTCGTTTCTGCGATTGTTTTAAAGCTGTTCCCGATAATTAGAGGTGGAGAATCGATCGTGAACGGCTGAATGCAGAAATAGAACTTAGTTGATGAGATTCGATTGGATTGTTTTTTTTCTTTTTTTTTTTATATAATGGGGGAAGTAAATATTGAAATTGTGCGATCTATTGATTGTTTAGAGGTGACGTTCGAATTTGGAGGAAAGAGAAGCTTCAGATGGGTGGCGACGCATGCGCGGGTAGGAAGGCGCGATTACCGCCGCGATGCACAATATATGCTCTATATAGCGATGCACGAAATCCCCATGGGTATTGCGAAATCCATTATTAAAGCTGATGAAAATTTTTAAATATCCTCTAATAAGCCAATTGAATATATTTTTTTAAATCGGCATTAAATTTTCGAATTTCGTTTGTTGGTTCCGATTAACAACAAACGAACGAAGTGCAACAATTGGCCGCAAAAGTATTGAACGACTAAAATCATGATATTCCTATTACAGATTTCTAAAGAGTAACTCCCGTTCACGTACATATAAAGTTAAGCAAAAATTTGGCAATCCACTGCAACTTTCGATCGATGATCATTACATTTCGCGTGTGTCCATCCGCACGTACGCTGCGGTGCCTCATCACGATCCGAAGAAAAAGGCAGGGAACCTCGTGCGAGTCGCTGATGTAATTCCGGCGCTTATAACGCGCGATGATGCCTTTTCATGGGCGTCCATTCCTCCAAAAATAAATGAGCTCCCGGAAAGCACATGAACTTACCCGAGTCACATGGCACCCGCAAGCGGCTGCATATCTTCTTCCCTCTCCCGCATAGATGAAAATTTTGACTTGGCGTTTGCATATTATACAGCTTTAATGTATTATACGTATAAAGAGGCATTTTTGACGCGCGCAATTAAACTTTAAGAGCGATATTGAATTTTGGTGCCAAAATTTGGTAATCACGTTGTTTGTTCATGTATTATTGTAGAGGTCTGAAAAGAATGGAGCTGTAATGTACGTGAGAGAATTATTTGCAGTGAAACTAATTCAATAAATGTTTTTAATTATCTTGCGAACCGATTTACATGGTATTTCGACATCAGTATAAGATTCATTTATTAATTCATGGAAAAGCTTAATAATATGCATATACTTCTTTATTAAAATAAAATATTTAATTTGAACAAGTATTTTGGGCAGTATCTACTCGGAAATGACACGTTCTGGAATATTCAACATCGTATTTGCTCGAAATCGATACATTTTTATCAGTATATATTTATTTTAACGTTTAGTCTGTAATTGATTTGACTTACTCGCCTCGCGCGACGCTGTAATATCGATCTGTCGACTTTGAAACGATAAAAAAAGTCTTATCCATGGGGGAGAAACACGTCAATATTGATGCAGAGAGCTAGAAATAGGATTTATTTGAACTGCATAAGCTAAGATAACAGTCGTTGCTCGGAAAATGAAAATTCATCGATGAATGTCACTATCAGATTACGCACTGGCCACTTACGCGAACTTGCACTACAGTGATTCACGGTAATGACGTGAACTGATGAAATGCGATGTATAGTTTGATGAAGTTCGTTGCAATTATTCGCCATGTGTCCTAAATTAGGTCCAGTTGATTTGTAGCAAAAATGTTATATTCAACATTTAAAATAACAGATATTTGTTTAAACAATTATAAAGAATAAGTTTCAATTGTAAGACTTAAATATAAAAATGTTTATTTTTTAATTGTATATATTGGTATAACCGCAAGTGTTATCTTTAAAATAAAAAGCATATTTTTAAACATTTTAAAGTACTTACTTATAAATTAAGTAAATCAAGCTTAAAGTCATCTTACAACAATATATAAAGGTAACGAATTCATATTATTCAAAATACGTAAACCAGAACAAAACATTTATCTAATAATTATCTAATAAAAAATATTTCCTTATAAATTAACAAATATTATCCTAAAATTACAAAAAAAAAAACGCATTTCACATCCTTAGCGCAAAACTCTCCCACGCTCTTTTTTCCTCGACTTACCAGGCGAGCTAATCGCGTACACGCACCGATCGGCAATCCAGGAATCTGCAATCACGAAGAATTCCCCGCTCGTGTATTAGCTGCGGCTGTTACACTCCCCGACCGAGGATATATACTCGCAGTCGTTTTGTTCGTGTAGTCCAACACATGTGGAGCCACGGTGTATACCTATATACTCGAAACCGCAGAAGTCCAATCATCCGTAACACGGCGATTGAATCGAAGAATCAGCGGGGTAGAAGAGTTGCGAGCCAATCGAATAACAAAGTAAATCTGCCGCGATAGGCGGGATTTTCTTATTAATCCACGCCGACTATGGATTATTGGATTATATTTATTGATATGATACTGTAAGGCGAATTATTGTTATTGTATTGTTTGGAAGTTGTTTTCGTGAGAATTAGTGTTGATGGATAATAAATAAAAAATACGATCGATGAATTTTAATATATAACTATCATAGCGTTTATTTTTGATGAAAAAGAAAAAGTAAATACGAGTTGATTATTGGAATAAATGCAGTAACAATTTTATGATCCGGTATCGATTCACATCAATCTCCTTCGAAACGAGCCGAACTAAAGTCCTTGATTATATTCGCTCGCGTCTCTCGATACACACACACACGTCTGACAGGGCATCATATCCAGTATAAAGACATTAACGACAGCCACTGACGTAGCCGCAGTGCAAGAACAGTTCATTAATACCCGTCGATAAACAAAGAAAAATACCAAGGTGCACAGGCTGTGCACAAACTGTGCCCACGATCTCTTTTAATGCTTGAAAAATCCCCGAAGCGTATAAATCTTGCACTTCCGCTGTCACCGCGACGGCGCGACTACTTTTATTTTTCAAAATCGAGCGTCTCTACTGCACTGGCCAGCGACGGACGCATTATAGCTTATTTGTCGGACAGATCGGCCGGACATATTTAGCATTGCGCCGAGGCCGGAAAAAAAGTGCCTCGACTTCTTCTTCGCCTCGAACAATCGGCTGCTCTCTCTCTCTCTCTCTCTCTCTCTCTCCGATCTGTGTGCAGACTGCAGTACACACACACACATACACACACACAGAGAAGAGCCCTTGGTTCAGCAATGGCGTGAGTCCGTGCAGTTACTCTTCTGCCTCTCTTCTCTCTCTTTCTTCTCTTCTCCTCCTCGGAGACAATTAACCGGCTCTGACCGATCGTCGGCTATTAATTACAATCAACGCTATCGGAGGCCCCTGTCTCCCCCGATTCGCGACGTTTAATCTGGCATCGGCCACTTGCACTCCCTTTTCCCTCCCTCCCTCTCTCCCTCCCTCTCTCTCTCTCGTGAAATTCTCTCGCTTTTGCGTGTGCAGCAGTGCAGCAAAAAAGGCTGTTTCGCTCGAAAAAGAGAAATTTGCGCGCTCGTGTGTGTGTTTGGTGAATCGTGTCTGTTGTTTTTTTTTCTTTTTTTTTATCAAGGGAGAGGAGAGCAATTGTATCAAATGGTTTTTATTGCGATGTCGACGAAAGGTCGATTGCGGAACAGAGAGAGAGACAGAGAGAGGGAGAATTGCCGGAGATATGAATGAAAGGGGCGTTAAAAATTGATTGTCGCCCCGCGTATTTTATTGGATTTCGCTCGGCGCGAGTGCCTCGAATTCTTTGGCCAAACTGGCGATTCTCTCTCTCTTTCTCTCTGTGTGTTTGCTTTTTTTTGTGTATTTTTTTGTTTCTTCTCTTGCTGTCTCTCTCTCTCTCTCTCTCTCTCTCTCTCTTTTTCAGCGACTGTTTGCACAAAGAACGCGAAATGATTACAGTGTTTTTCGAAGCGCGAGTAAGAGATGGCATTTTGCTCGCTTTTTTGAATTTGATTATTTCTTTATTTGTTCCGTCTTTTTATAGATATTTTAAAATCCAAAATGTACTATGAATTTAGTTTGGAATTGCTATAATATGAAATGTTACATTGTACAAATAGTACTTTTCGACACTCGTTTCGCTCGGGCAAAAAGCGTCCCATGCGCTAAAAAAGTCAACTTACCCACCAGTGTCGAACAATATTTTATACCCATGAGAGTCTAAAAATCGTGTCAATCTTGCAATTTTTATTAGGTTGGAATGGTATAAATATATTAAAAAACGAGACGAGAGTATTTTTAAAGGATTTTTATTTGATCCGTTGAAAAATTATTTTTCGGTCGGAATATCGTTCGTGTGATCCATATACAGAAAAATGACATTTACAAGCTATTTCTGAAATGGACACGAATCGGTGAATTTCTCAGAAAACCGAATTTCAAAGTAACCTAGAACTCAGCCAATTAAACCGTAGACATCCTGCAATAAATAAAAATTGCCCACTCGAACGCAACACTCTCCATCTCTAACAAACACGAAAAAAAAAAAGAAAAAAATAATCTTCATTATATAAACAACGACTAAATTAAAGCTTGCCTCGTCCAATCGAAAAACAAAAAAAAAATAAGGTATAAAAGCCTGTAGAAATCGCGCGGAAAGTTCTTCTCTCGGCTAAAGATTAATATTGATGAAGCAGTTTGAATAAAAGATAAAAATTAAAAGCCATACTTGTTAGCCCCTCAACGGCGCGCGAGCGGATGAAGTTGTAATCGTTTCTAGTCTGCTGCTGCCGTTGCCGCCACCGTCGCTGCTGATGCCGTCGCTTCTGCTTCTGCTTCTCTCTCTCTCTCTCTCTCCTTCTCCTTTCTCTCTCTCGTGTCCCTTTTTTGCAATCTCGTTTGTCAGCCTTATACAGAAGTGAGAAAAAAAGGTCTTCGGGCCCGCAGCAGAGGCGAAAGATGAAACACGAGCAAACAAACGAACTTAGAGTCTCTCTGCGACGAATAAAATGAAAAAGCCGCACCGAAGATGAGAAAGAGAGAGTAAGAGAGAGAGAGGGAAGAAAAAGAAGCGGATGCGCTGCACGGAGACAACGTACGTGTGTGTGTGTGTGTGTGCGCGCGCATGAAGACGGAGTAGAGAGAGATTCGTTAGCGAAAATAATGAATCGGTCGCCATGCGCTGCGCTGCTGCTGCCGAATCACGCGGCGCGAGACTCTGCGAGAGAGCTGACTCGCAAAATGTGTGCATGTGTGTGTGCGTATGGGTATATGCGTCGGACGCCACCGCGAGATCCTCAAGTATATAAGGAGAAGAGAGAGACAGAGAGGGAGCAAAAGGGCTGAGTGCACTCATGGGGAGCATAGAAATATGTATATGGAGGGGTCCGTGACACGTGAGTGTATAGCACTGGAACTGAATGGGGATGATTTAGTTTCTAAGAAATTTTCTTTGAATATCGTTACTTGTTATCGTGATAATTGAACCGAATTGAAACATTATTATTTCTGCCATTGTATTTCTTTGGCAAACTTTGTACAAGCAGTAAATATAATTGGATAAATTTTTAATCGACCGACCAAACATCGGAAGCATCGCGGCATCGCAAATATTGTCCGGCCTTATTGTTGTCATACCAGAATTTCCCGGATATTTCATCCTGCACATTTTGAAAATCCGACCGGCGAAAATTCTTTGTCGATCTCCGCCGAAATAACTTTGAAATATAAGCTGCCGGCAAAGCTCGCATCGCGTAACGCATTTTCAAAGGTTTTCAAATACTCTCGTTTTATCACATAAACCCTTTGTAACTGATTATAAAATTATGCAGAAAAATATTTTCCATTAATTCCCGTCGATAAACTCGCTTCTGCATCCATCCACCAACACTACCGTGATGCACATTATATCCCGCCAAAAAAAAAAAAAAAAAACTCGTCCCGCAGACAACGAGAAAAAGCAACAACAGCAACAACAACGAGTAATTAATGGGCTTTTTTATCAAAGGAATTCCGAGTCCCGAAAAAACAGCGCTAATGATTCATAATCACCCGGCAGAAACCAAACTCCTCGCAGGCCGGCGCGGCGAGAGAATAAACACGTCAACAGCAGCAGCAGCAGCAGCAGCAGCGGTTGTCGCAGCAGGTGTAAAATAACCGAAATAATCGATTTCGTTGGTAGGTATATATACGCGAGACTGCCGTGCAAGCAGCACCAAAGCCACCCGCGAGCTTGGATATTCGACGATCGCTCAAAAACTCACTCTCTGGATCTCTCCGTATGCGGGAATGGTAGAAATAGAGACGGAGGAGTAAAGTAAAAGGAGTGAGAGAGAGAGAGAGAGATAGATGGAGAGAGTAGAAAGGGGATTAAAAGGAGGAAAAGAAGGAGCGAGGACGGCCTGGCAAAAGGAGCAGATGGAGAAAAACGAGTCGGAGGAAAGAAAGAGAGAGGGAGAGAGAGAGAGAGAGAGACCGGTAGGTAGATTGGAAGGTAGCTCTTTGCCCTTATCGCGGATCCTCGCAAACGACTACCCGGTTCACTTTTAATTGAAAGCTAGTTTCGGAGATAAAAATAACTCGCGCTTGCGGAGGGACGGTGAAACAAAAAAAAGAGAGAGACAGAAAGAGAGAGAGAGAAGCAGCAGCTCCTTCCCATATGTGTATATGTACACACATTGAGAGAAAGAGAGACAGAGAGAGAGAGCGCGCATTTTATGCCTGTCGATTCCCTTTATCTCTCTTCCTCTCTCTCTCTCTCTCTCTGTCTCTTATGAATTTCGATCTCCTCGCGCAAAAGGGAACTCGCACATCTAGTGAATAGAGCGCCATACCGAATGAATCCTTTTGTCGTGGCGCGAGAGGGTCTCTCTTTCTGTCCGTCTCTCTCTCTCTCTCTCTCTCT
>UELV01174881.1:0-40773 GCA_900490015.1 Megastigmus stigmatizans | reverse complement strand
AGGATCCAAAGGCGCGCTCCTTAACGCTGAGCCAACGCCGCACTGGCCTCGACTCAGCAACGGCCGTTTCTAAAATCCGCGGCCGTTATAGTTAATATAATTCATTAAATTAAAAAAATTAGTTTAAGTATTTATTATGGAAGAAGTATTCAATAGAATTGTTCAGAAAACATTGTTTTAATAATTTAATAGAATGTTTTTTATAAATAGAGTTAATTGATGAGATTTAGTTTATTATACAACTTGCTAATTGTGTTCATGTTAAAAGTTAATATAATTCATTAAATTAAAAAAATTAGTTTAAGTATTTATTACGCAAGACGTATCCAATAGGATTATTCAGAAAACATTGTTTTAATAAATATATCTTTTATACTGAAGTTATTTTTATTTAATATAACCATATTGCAATATATATATACACACACAATTTCAATGCATTTCATTAAATTCACTAAAAGGTAGTAATTTTACAAAATGCTATGTAATTTTACAATATATTGTAAATTCGCTACACAAATTGTAATTTTACAGTAGAAATTTTGAGACGATTTCAGTGATTGTAAAATTACTACTTTACATTGAAAATCGCCTTATTATAGCAATTTTACTATTCTCAACGTTGATTACCCTGATTACCTACTCTCAAAGTAGTAATTTCACAAAGGTCTTTTTTACAGTGTAGATGAGGAAATATTTATAGATATCGTTAATGACAGTGGCGAATTAGAGAAAACAGATTCGACTTGTGATCAAATTATAAATTTAGATTTGTCAGCTTCTAAAATTGTTCCAGACATCCAAATAGATAATGCTAGTCAATTAGCTTCAATTGAATCGATGCAAATTATAGAATTACAAGATCAATTTGTAGATATTCTTTCGGAAACTACTTGTCGGATCGAAAAACGAGAAATATACGTTGTTCTTAGAATTTTGTGATCTATCGAATGGTATATAGTCTGTTATCCGAAATTGATCCATCCTATATAGCTTTAATCGAATGAAGTATTTCGATTTCATATAGACAATAAATGGTATTTAATGGATACAAAAGTGCCAGGATTCTTAATAGATTTATATAGTTACACAGTTAATTGTGTAATAAATTTTATGAAATAATGTTCAATTAAACATAATTTGTTTAATTGACAATCGGTGCTACGCACCATTAAACATTGTTTTCATTTTTTAATTAATGGAATTTTTTAACCGAAACTAACTGTTCAATATTATGTGCTAATTACATAATTTTGTATAATGAATAAAACCAGTAAAATTAAAATGATTTTAATCGTATTCATATAATTCAATTTTCATAAATGTGTTTATTAAAATGAATAAGTCGTTTATAATAAATTCTTAATAAGAAGTTTATAACAACGGGTTTTCATTGTAAGATCACTATATATCTAGGACGGCGTCCATCGTATTTCAGATACCAGTCGCGTTAAGACCATTTTTTCATTGAAATGCGTCTTTTGTAACTCGCTAACTATAGAATGAGTGGACTTGGAAAAGTAAGTGATACATATATATTTCGATAGATTTTTTCCTGCTCTTTCTAATGGTACGATTAGTTTTTTACAAAAAAAATGTTTTTTCCTGATAAAATAAAGTTTAAAATTAAGTGTTGTTTTTCTCAAAGTATACTCTTTATTATTTCGAAATAAATTTGATCAGTCGAAAGTACAGTTCTGTGACTATAACTGTGTAAACATTCAAGTTGGGGAACATAAAGATTTAAAAGATATGAACAAATTAACAACGAAGCACGCGGCCGCTCGCGTCAAGACCGTCGCTCGACCTGCCAGCCGCGTCGCCGTATCCGTTTGAATACATGTACACAGTTTGCACTGTAAATAATAATGAAATATCTTTATAAACATGTGTTTTTATTTTTTTACTTTTAGTGATTTAGTTTTCTTTTTATACTTTTCTTTTCGATAACTTTTTTGACTTTAAAGTAATTACTATTTCTTCTGAAATTTATTTTTTGAGTTTCCTCTTCTCCTATTGGCGGATAAAGTGTTGATGCTTCTAACTCAGAAAACGCTTTAATAATAGTCGCGATGATCTATCTAAAACTTGAAAGCATTGATATGATAATGTCCCGGGAATGGTTTTTGCAGATTCAAATCTAGGTTTTAGTGTTTCAGATGCATCTAAATAATCATCTTTTGAATAATAAAAGCATATTATATTTTTAAAATAATCTTTTGCTCATTCAAGAGTTCTTGTTGTGATTTTGTTTTTTTTTGTTTTTCAACAGATAAACCCTTAAAAAATTTTTTTTTTAATTTTAGTTATCCTAATTGTTTTTACTATTTAACATAATGAGACTTTTATTTTATTATTATTTCAGCCCAGGTGCGTCATAATTAACTTAGTCAAATTTTGATTTTTAATGTGACAATTATTTCATATATGTAATGCGTTTTTGTAGCTCGACGAGAAGAGTAGAATAAACTCCCAAAACTTTGGAAAATATGCAATATTTCATTATTGTTTACAGTGTAAACTGTGTATATGTATTCAAACTGATACGGCGTTGCGGCTGGCAGGTCGAGTGACGTGGTCGAGACGCCGACCATACATCCCGTGGCCATTTTAGGTCCCCGCAAGAACCCAAGTATTTTTTTATGCTGAATTCGAATTTCGAGGGTTCCCGGCCGAAAAAGTGGTAGATAAAATGATATAAACAAATTAATTGTTTAAAAAGTTAAATCTCCGAACCGAAACATCGTAAAAAAACAAAAGCAAGAGGTGGCGCGTACCGTTACTCGCGCTGTATAAGGAAAGATGTATCGAAAAGCGTTTATACGAAATCTCGAAAACCATTAAGTGTAGCTGCAGAATTTCAGCTTCTTACGATGTTTTGGTTCGGAGATATAGACTTTTAAACAATTCATTTGTTTATAACTTTTTATCTACCACTTTTTCGGCCGAGAAGTTAAATTTTTGTCGTGAATATGTGGCCTCAAAAGCATGAAAAAAATATTTTCATTTTAGCATTGTCTCTTTTTATGGAGAGTTATTTTATTATCGCGATATTTTGACTAAAATTGAGATTTTTTTGAAAAAATTTGTAGTGATAGAAAAATGAATAAACAGTATGGCGACTTGAAAAACGATCATTCGTAGCTTTTTTAAAGAGTTAAAAGATATTTGTTTTTAAATAAATTCACGCAATGGTTATATATGTACGGTGAATATATATATATGTATATATATGTATATCGACTGCACTTGTCAAATCCAGCGAATTCTGTAAGTACTTGATTTTTTACGCAACGGTTGAACTTCCTTAATCAATTATTATTTCATCTACTGTTTTTTCACTGAGAAAAATGGATACTGCGCGCAAGAGCAATAATCTGCTTGTGAGATATCCACGTACGGCAAGATAATATCTATACTTGAAGCTAGTAACCGGGTTCTCCTTTCTAAATTATGGTTTACTTGTTTTTAGCAGAAAAAAACTCTTCCTTCTAAACCAACATACGGCCGACAAAAAGATTACGTGCTTGCTGTAAAATGAAATCTTTTTACTGTAAGTAGATAAATTCTACAAGAGGTATCCTCTGCTCGAATAAAAGAGCGTTTATCTTTAAAATTAAATTTATTTTCTGAAAGACGAAATCTTTTTCCTGTAAGTAGATAAAGTTTATTACATGAAGCAGTAACTAATTTCCATTCTAAAGAAAATTTAAGTTATTTCATAAGAACCTTATCAGGTGCAAATAGATAATAGCTCCGCGTGTTAATAATCTACATAAATCTTATAGAACATATATTATGTATATATATATGTTTAGACATAATCGTTTGGAAACTATCGCGGAATGTAGTAAAAACTTTGACTTTGTTTACATCGCGTAACATTGAAACTCACAGTACATATTTCCAAAATCTATAGATTTTATATTATATTACGTACAATAGAAGTGCTCGCGTTAGTGTTATATTCGTCACCAAATGAGTGTTAACAGCAAAAATGCAGAAGTCGAAGGCAATGGGCGAATTCTTAAAAGAAAACTCCTAAAAGAAGAATCTTCGAAAGAAAAGTCGTTCCATACGAAAGGATTTTTTTCTAAATGAACTATAAGAATAAAGTGGAAAAAAAGAAGATGAATTTGCTTACAAGTAAAAATCCTTTTGCGGCTGGAGGATTCTACTCCATACAAGTATAATTTTATCCAGAATAAATTAATGTAATGATAAAAATGATTAAGCTATTTCAATAAAGTATATAAGTCAATCATTTATGATAGATTTTGATTTCCATCGAATGGATTTCTTCTTATTGTCAGTATATGCCAAATATTTTCAAAAATACTTTAATCGCAGATTTAAAAGATTTCTATTTTAATTAATGAGTTTCTTCTTGTAGTAAGTATATGCTAAATTTTTACAGGATTAATCAAATAGCAGATTAAAGTATAATTCCTCTACGATCAAATTGCAATCTTCTTCAGTCAAACAGAATCGAAGGAAACAGATTTTATTCTTCATTCAAGAAGAAAAAATTTACGTGCCCAACCAAAATTATTTTCTTCTTAATTCAAGTATATTCTGCTTGCATCAAGTATCTATTTTTCTCAGTGTTGCTAAGTATTTTGATAGAGTGAATTCACTCATTCTTGTAATTTTCGATAAAATTTTTTATCGAATTCAATTCAGGTCCGTCTTTAAACTTAAAAAAAAGTCATTAATTAATAACAATATGGCTATCACGACGTAAGGAAGAACAATAGAAAGGTCATGCGTCAACTGAACAATATAGTGATTCAACAATAGATAAATTGCGTAATTGTGATATAATCGAATATATTTTAAGAAGCATTATTCTAAGTAACAGCAGGGTGGTAGGATGTAAAATGACGTAACTCGACGATATCCAAAGCGTAGTTTTTCCCCGAAATTCAACGTTTGCGCTACTCACTTTTAGGCACAAGCGTGAAATCGACCGCCACCCGGAAATAACATAAAAACCAGAGCATGCGTATAAAAAACGACTGTCGATTCATCGGTTGCCTATACGTTTATTATTGATATTTCCGCAATAGTGCCACTAGTTTACTCTGTGGTAAATATTCATAATTCACTTTTCACAATGATCTCTCCGCTATAAAATTAAATTGCACAATTAAAATTAAATAATATATAAAGCTTTGAAGTAAGTATTATACATTCTCGTGTGCATACATTTCGCAGAAAAACTCTTGAATAATATCTTCCACACATACAGAATGGGTATATACAGTTCAATAGTAAATCAAACGATACATCGTCACGGACCGAATTCACCTACAAATCTACAAACAAAAATGTTCACTATTATTAATAATAATTAACTTGATCAAAGCTTAACACTGTATAAAAATAAATGTTTGCAATCAATAATAAGTAATAAATAATCCGTCGATAAAATACTGTCAAAATCGATCTAGTATTCGGTCCTGATCAATAATATTGGGTCCGCGACGGTTATACGATGAACGTCAAACTAAACCGATACTCTGTTCGTTGTACATCTCGACAAGAGCTCATCCAATATATGTACGATCCGCTCTTAAAAGCAGTGCAAAAGAAAAGTGCGGCAGGAAGATGGAGGAGAGTCAGTGTATATAAGAAAAAGTGCTTTAGCGGGTGTCCGTACATATACATATAGGTAACAATAAGAGCCGGAACAGCCGCTACACAGCGAGACAAAGAGAAAAAGCCGGCGAACTCTTGGCCTTGCTGCCTGCAGTGGCTTTGAACGGAAAAACAGCGTAACTCGGCGGCGTTTATTGCCTCTTTACCTTCGGCGATGCGGTTCGCGCATTGTCCCATTATATCCAATTGGCTCGGCTCGTATAATATATATATATAAAAGGATTCAACGCGAGGATCCGACAAGTTAGTTGGTCTCCGGTGCTCCGCGAGGGGATGTCGACTACGTCAATAATAGGAGGACACGCGTGAGAGACTCGGCGAATCGAACGGCCGACACTTTGGATGCTGTACGGCCTATATATAAGTCAGTTTTAGCCGAAAGAACATCGCCGATTATATATTACGCGTAAAGATTCCTGGATAGGCGCTAATTGTGCTGGCTGCTCATAATCATTACTGGTACATACAAGTGTAGGTATAAACTATATAAGAAACGAGTTCGGGTGAGCCGCTACCTCATATGGGACTTGAACGGCACGCGGCAGTCGGTGCGTAACTCGTCCGCTTAGCAGGAGCTTCATCGCTCTGCCTCGTTTCAATCGCTATACGAGTCCCGCGGCTTACCTCGTTTAAAGCACGGCGTGTACGAACCAAGTGGGCTATTAGCTTTCGCAAATCATTGTTTGTTGGATTAACTTTTTCCTATTGGTTTCATGTATGTATATATACATGATTATCTTCTCATCTCAATATCGTGTATCTCTGCTTGCCAAATCATTGTTGCGGCTAATTATATGTAGCTATCAGTCTTCCGATCTTTCTTGAATTTGACCTTTGAAAAGTTTAGTGTCTTGTAACCTGTGATTATATATATCTGCAATAAATTTTATTATTCCCGCTTCCTTTCAGTATATTGGATTTCGCTCGTTCGAATCTTCAGATAACATATAAGTATTCGACTCGACGAGTTTGAAAGTTCATCGCCAACAATGCCACCCCAAATAGTAACGGTCAATGACGACTTGAATCGTCTTCTGAAGGAGAAGTTTACGAGTGAATTTCGTACCGGTTACATTACTGTGGATGGTGTCTGTTTGCCGGAGTATTATGCCAAATTTGCGGACGCGATTGAGGAAATGGAAGTTCGCGAGGACGATGTTTGGGTCTGCAGCTTTCCCAAAACAGGTAATATCTATATTACTATAGAATTGTGTATCCGTTCAATTTGATAAATTTATTTTTAGCACATTTTATGTATCGAAACATATGTTAAAGGGATACGGTATACTCAATTAAATTGTTACTAATTCAGTACACAAGACTATAATGAAGTAATAAATTGCAATATCGCGCTTTTTCACATTTAAGGAAATATTTGCTTTTTTCATATTTGTACATATCCGTCAAACTAAATTTAGTTTTTTTTTGTGTTAATTTTTATTATCCTTTCTTTTTGTCAGTTGTAATAATTGGTTATATTAATCTGCCATTGCTATTAAATTCTTATATAATTATAAAAATAATTTAAATAGATATTGTAGGAACGGATTCAAGTTATAAGTATACATACTTTGCACATATTTTAATAGCAACCATTTTATATTTTCTGAAGCATAATGCAATTTTGTTCAAAACTAATCCTACAGACGTATTCAGACGTACTTAAAAATTTAATAGAGAATTGAAATATTAAAGGAATCGATATTATAGTCTATAGGTACACTCGACACCATTCCCAACTATAAACAAAACGCAATTTAATTTCGAATCTCTAGCTAATTTTATAACTGATCGATATTTCATATTAAATGCGTGATCTGTGGTTGTTCGCTCACTGAAGGAGGGTCTTTCGTGACTTTGGCAGTCAAAGTTAATAATTATACAAAATGTTCCTGAGTAACTGTATTTTTTAAGTATAAAATGTTTTTTTGTAAATTGTATGTTTAAGAAAAATATTGATGAATGTCATAAAATTAATGAATTTGACTGGCGTATCATTAGGGGTTTTTATCAGCTGAACACGCTGTTCTACTGTAGACAGCAAACTAATGATGAAGATCCTGCCAAGCATATACTTAACGCTTTTTAATCTTTACTACGAGAGGCACATTTTTCATTTACTTAATATATACGAAATATCTTTATTAACTCAACGACAACTTAGGTAGTATTTTTGATTAAGATTTTTAAAGTTAAATAATTCAAGATACCGTATAAACTTTTTTACTTAAAAGTATTGTATACGAAGTACTTACTCTGATTAAGTTAATATACCCTCATAAGAAAGTCCAAAAAAGTGTCCATTTCAAAAATTCAACATTTCACTGAAATTAACGGAAAACTACATTGATTTTTTTATCGTGACAATTATTTTGTGAAACACCCTTCTTAATGTGCATTATATATATATATATTATAGAGGACTACGAATGTACATCTATATAACTCAGTCTTTGATTGTGCATCAAGTATAAGCAGAGCAAAAATTTTCGAAGACAAAATCTGTGGTAATTGTGCATGGAATTTTGTGAAACTGGAATCAAACAATCTTTACATCATTGCCAAGGTGCAAGCAGGGAGTTTTTTTTCCAAAAATTCGTCTCTCTTTATATATTTCTTTATAAGATTGGTAATGCAGGAATACTTCCGGCTATGGCACATCTCCTTAAAGAGTTTAAAAACAAATGTTTTAATAACTCGTTAATATTTAGTTAAAGCCATGTTATTATAATTCAGTTTTTAAGTGCATTTAAAGAAGATATGAATTTAATCTTAAATATGAAGTTAGAAAACCCTAAATATAAGAAATCTTCGAAAGTAATGAAGTATTACCGAACCGTATTTATTTAACTCTAATTTTTCGCGCCCTCTGCCTCGTATGTTCTCTCTTGAGCTGAACTGCGAAGGCTCTTTTCCCGCGCACAACATTGCACTAACGACTCTGCTCCGTTACTCGGATTTAATTAAAGATACAAATTTTAATTATTAATTTATTGATCATTAGGGGCTTTGCTTCATGAAATATTGTTTTGCTTTTCAAACAATGGTATAAGTTTTTTACCCTTTCCGATTGGAAAACTCACTGCAAACAAAGGGAAGTAGATACAGATAAGTTTAGTCAGGCATCAGGTTTAAAATAACTTTTTCTTCTATTGCTTAGATCACTTATCTATCAAATTTTGATGATAAAATACAAAAAAAAGTTATGTAATAATGTTGATTATGGTTTATTACATAACTTGATAGTTATGTAATAAACCATAATAACTTTTTTTTTGTATTTTATCATCAAAATTTTCTATAAGGGTAAACGACAAAATTTTTTATTATATTGTAGATAATTTTTGATAATCAAGAAAAAAAATTTTAAAAATTGCTTAACTGTCGATAACTATGCACTGTACGATAGGTACTAGTGTATCCCCCTACTAATTTTATGATGATATTTTTGTGCAATCAGTATATAACCGTCTATTTAATAAATAAACAGGGACAACATGGACGCAAGAGATGGTGTGGTGCATCGCAAATGATCTTGATTTCGAAGCAGCTAAGGTTGCTTTATATGACAGATTTCCCTTTCTTGAGTGAGTTACACATTTTTATTTATAAACACTATATCATTTGAAGATCTAAAAGATTATAGATAAAGTTTTTGTATCTTTTGTTATATACGTATAATAACTTCTAAATTTGTATAATAATCAGCTAAATGAGATAACTTTTGATGGATTATCCGTGAACTATTCTTTATTTTACGCAATTTGTAAAAACACTGCAAGGTTTCTAAAGTTTTAGCAGTTCGTATGATAATGCTCTCGTTTACTATTTCGTTAATTCATCAATATTAACGGTTCGCGATCATAATTGTCTATTTAAGTGAAAGTAAGTTTGTAAAAGCTACATAACACAAGGTCAACTTTTAATACGCATATTGCAGCCACACGCCGCTATTCGACTTCCGAACAATAATACCCCGCACACCCGGTATGGCTATGCCGGAATCAGTTCTCAATAGTGTCAAGTTCATCGGCGAGCTTCCAAGTCCGCGTTTCATCAAAACCCATCTGCCGTTCAATCTACTTCCGCGACAACTCAGAACCGGTGAGAAGAGACCCAAAGTCGTTTACGTGGCGAGGAATGCCAAGGACACCTGCGTCTCCTATTACCATCATTGCAAGCTCCTCGAGGGCTACCGCGGCGACTTCCACGAGTTCTGCAGTCTTTTTCTCGGCGGAAAGCGTAAGACATCCGTTTACTTTAGATAGATTCTGCACTTGCTGTTGATATAGCAGCAAAAGTCGATGATTTCAGAGTTCAGAAAGTTTCAAGATCAAGCAGTTGATTAAATAGCATTTGAAATGGAGAATTGTTAAGCGATCTTTTATTTTAAATTAACCCCTTTAAACTTGAATCTTTTCCGAAGATGAAACATTCGAAAAATAATGCTCTGAAATGATTTATGATTGCTAGTAAGTCGATTTTTGTAATAAAATGATTTTTTATTTTCATTTTTTTTTATTTTTAACTTTTTGTATTTTCTTTTACTCCAGCTGAGTGTATGAATTTAGGTATAAGCCTATATATATTATGGAATGTATATATGTGCTTATATTGTTAACATTTCTTTTTGTTTCACGTAATTCAGCAAAGAACAAAATTATATTTGTCCATTCCTATAGACGCCGGGATTAGTATATGGGCTTAATATAATTTAATATATATATATGAATAGTTTTATTTTTCAACTTATTTATTTATATATTTATTTCTTTATTTTTATTTATATCAACGTGCTATTTACCCTTTTAGAAAATAATTAATACTAAAATAAATATACTTTGGAATTTTGAAAATACTTAATGTAAATTCAGTTAAATAACTTAGACTCTTAAATATTTTTGAATAGTTTGCTTTGCGCCGTTCTGGAATCACGTCCTAGGTTATTGGAACAAGAAGGATGATGAAAATTTTCTATTCATCAAATACGAAGATATGAAAGATGTAAGTATTTATTTTGTTTAAAGTATGTTACATAACTTAGAAATATTTAAATTGATGAACGAGAAAAATAAAATTATTGACTCCTAATTTAGATTTATTTACTTCTGATTTACCTATATTTATTTTTTCTTTGTCAATTAACTTTGACATTTCTTTAATATAAACAAATTGTACGTAACAAAATTGTAAATAAATATACTTCCATTTAGTACAGTAAAATTACTTTTTATTGATAAAGTATATATCTTGTATTACTTTTGTACGAAATTAAATGTATTTAATATTCGCAGGACTTAGCAACAATTATACGGAAAACTGCAGACTTTCTAGATAAAGAATTAAACGATGACGAAGTACAAATATTGAAAGAGCATTTGAGTTTTACCAGCATGAAATCGAATCCAGCTGTCAATTATGAGGAAGTTATTGAATTAAACAAAAAATTCAAGTTGATTGAGCAAGATGGACAGTTCATGAGAAGCGGAAAAGTAAATCAATGGAAAGAAAATATGACTAACGAAGTTATAGCACAATTTGATCAATGGACTACTCAAAATTTTAAAAGTACTGGTCTCGATTTTTAATCATAAGTCATTTTTAAAAATATTTTTATACTTAAATATATTATTATTTTATATAGTACGACATCATAAAAATATATTGTAAATAGTAAGCTGTTGTTTAAAAAATCGTTAATAAAGTACTTACAGAGATTTATAAGATAAAATAAATAAAATATTTATATTAGAAAAAATAATTTATTCATTTTACTGCAAATTTATCATTGTTAGTTTATTATTATCAAACCCTAAATAATTCTACAATACACGCTTTGATAAAAAGTATTTGTTTGCTTATTCGACCAATGGAAATTTTCCTATGAATGTAACTTAGATACCTACGTACAAAAGTGTTATCCATGCGGTTTGATAGAATAATGGGGAATGTATTGCTATTAGTCATGTAATTAACTTTATTATTTGCTTTATGGTAGGGGAGAGTGCGGCGATATGGGTCGTGAGACGAGATAGGCATTCGTAATTATTTTAATAACAATGTTACTTCTAAGGCTGGTAATTTTTTAAACGTTGTAGAGTAGTCTGTTGAACTTTGTACGTAAAAAGAAAATCATTTTAAATAGAAAATAAAAATCTGCTAAGGCTTCAAATTCTGGTTTCAATCGTAGATTTAATCCCATGTAATTTGAGGTGGGGCTATATGAGCTAACCCAATTGGGACGGTATGGGTATTCGTTTTTTTAATAATATCGCAATGTTAAGCGTTCTTAAGCCTTTAAAAGATAATTAATAAAGTATAATTAACTCAGTATAATCCAAAAGAAACGGTAAAATGCCATAATTGATTCATAAAATTAAAATTCAGCACAACAGACTTCGAATCCCGTTTCTTAGTGCGTTGCCATGGTTAACATTGAAAACCCATTGCGCTCCATACCCGCAGGCGAGATGTGTTTTCGGCGATGTGAAAAGTGCACTCTTTTAACTCTATTATTTATGATAGACACATTCTACAAAAACTAACAATTTCTGTAACTTATAAAACTTATACTATTAAATACTTGAGGGATTAAATTAACTCTTTCATGGTGGTTTTACAATTTTTATGATTAATTTACTATTTTTAAAATATTCTTAATCCATATAGCTCCACAAAAAACCTATACCGCCCCACTCTCCCCAATTCATACATATTAGGATAAAAATGTAACGTACCGACTTCGTTATTTTAGAAACGTATCTCTACAACGTTCAAGAAATATCATTATATTCTAATAATTGCAAAAATCCATATTGCCAGGTCCTCGAAAGGATCATTAATGCGCATAAGGCCACGTTTCGCAAATGGCAATAAAGTTCGCAACAAAGAATGTACAATTATATGTGAAAATATCAGACCTTGTTTGCGGCGTTGAATAAACTGTTTTACTGTGTACTTGACTGTCTGGGCCTAATAAGGCGCTTTAATTTTATCACTGCGTCATATAACTATATACTTCTTGGAAAATGGTAGAACATTCATAATATAGCAACATGGAAAATCCCGATTGTCTAAGTAAAGGCTCGAGCCGGGTAAGCATGTAAAAAGTGATCCGTCCTCGATTTTTTCGGATAAAGCCCATTGTTTTTTGTGTCAAAAAATATGAGGGCCCCGAAAGTTTTAGACCCTTAAACTCAAAATTGGGCATTCTACAGCTAAAAGTGTACTGAATCTTTCAAGTTTTACATATCCTCAAGTTTTTAATCGAATTGAATGAAACTGAATCAAGGTTAAAGGTATTTTTAAGACGTATCGAAAAAATAATAATACAACAATAAAAAAATATGTTAGCTATTTTGGCACGAATTTGATAAAAATTGAAAGTCGTTCGTAATTTTCAAATCGCTCTAAAAAAATTATCTTATGAGCTTCCAGGCTGAGACCAATATCAGAGAATATTTGTCATGTTAAGCGACTACTGGCGCATCTTGCGGTCACTGATACGGACTAAATCCATTAACCGAAATGGCTGTTTGAAGCGTTGGCGGCGTTGGTGGAAAATTTCGAGAATCGTGAGAAAACGTAAATACAGAAATGTTTTTAATAAGTCTAGTGGACGTCTTATAGTACGTTGAGGAACGTCATATCAATTGTGATATGACTGGCAATATTACCATTAGGTCTTTACTATATTGGATCTAAGGGCATACCTTACCCTAATCTCCTGATTATGATATTTTCCAATTACGAAACCAACACTCCCCTAGGTACGCATTTTTTTAGGACCTTGAAATATCCTTGAACCTGATGTGATTTAATGATCAAACTGACCTCGGATTCGGATTCAGCAGGAAAAAATGCATAAGGATACATATATATGAAAATTTTCAGTAATATTTCAGAAAAATTTCATGTCAAGATTTGAAATGATGAGAAATCTTTCATTGAAATATGTGTAAAATATTTTGTAAATCTTTTTTGATATATTTTATAAAAGTTTTCTGAAATATTTCAGAAACATTTCATGTCCAGATTATTTATTTCACAAACACTAAATATTATATTATATAATAGAGTCGCTTTTATATTAATGTTCGCATGCTTCACAATTATTCGCAATTAAATTAAACACTTAAAAAAACCTTTTCTTACACTGGGATTCGAACCGTCGATCTTTGGGATACGACGTATAAACCTTAACCACTACGCTACGGAACGCTCGTAATTCAAAATTTTGATTTTGCTCATAAAGACAAATATAAGTCTGAAATCACATGGACGTGGCACAATCTTACGCGGAATCTATTCGAGTTCAGCGCGAAAAAGAGATTATTTCGTAATTATTATTTTTAATTATTATTTTTATAACATTATTTTGCTTTTTGAAATATTTCATGAAATTTTTCGTGAGAGATTACAAAAATCTTTTAGAAATATTCCTTAAACGTGTCAATTAAATCATTTTAGGAAATATTTCGAAAATGTTTTTGAAATCTTTTGTGAAATATTTTAAGAATCATTTCAGGAAGCAATTTCATGAAATATTTCGAGAAAGATTACCGAAATATTTTAGAAATATTGCTTAAACGTGTCAGATTAACCTTGTAAGGAAATATTTCAGAAATATTTCCACAATATTTTTATGAAATGTAACAAATAATATTTCAAGAACATTTCATGAAATATTTTAAAAATCTTTCATGAAATATTTCAGTATAATATTTTTGAGAGGTTTCAATAATATTTAGAAAATATTTGGAAAATATTTCACTGAAATATTTATTGAAATATTTCATACTATGTGGGATGTCTGGTCTTTGGAACAGACAATTTTTTTTTGTGTGCCTGTGATAATCCATACGCAGAATTCATCAATTACAAGTAAGAATATTACTTTCCATGCGAAACGTTCAGAATTTTTTTATTATAACATTATTATAATCTGTTAAGTATAACTTAATATCACAAACAATAATGTTATCGTAGCATTTTAAAATTTTAAAATCACGGATTTCTGGAATGCATGAGAAAATTGTACTTTAAGAAAATCGTTCCGTCTTCGAAGGATTATGATGCTGTTGATCTTTCTGGCATTGTCCCATTAATAGCAATGCTAACTTTTGGAATGATATTAAGTCATTATTGTTGATGGAGAAAATACATTAAACATGATGCAATTTCCTGTTAATCATTCCAATGAGATGAGTGGATCAGAAGAGTTCAAGAAGGTACATAAAATATGGACCTACAATTTGTTATGTATATGAATAGAATAAATATTAAGAAGAATTTTTACATGACAGAATTTTACAAACAATTAATTTTTATCCTTACAATACTATCCTTACTACAGAACTAACAATGGTGATAATATTATCCACTTACCTATAAGCTGAAAAAATAAAAACCATCAAAGTACTACAGCTAATAAAGCAAACCTTTTTGGACATTTGACAGTATATAAAGATCAAATAGTAAAGTCCTCGCGCGATTTTCTCTGTATAGCACTTTTTTGACATAATAAAGGTATGGATACGCATAAGTATTGAATACACATAAAATTTATTTCGAATATGTGCAAAAAAATAAATGTTATCTTATTAAATCTAAATTTATTTATAATTATTTAGAACAATAATAATTAATAATAAACAATTAAAATAGAATTCGCTAAACGCAATTAATCACCTTTTTTATTCTTAAATGGATGTGACTTTCGGACATCTTTCTTATTATTTTTTTTAGGAATATTGCAATATTCTGAAACATAATTCTTGAAAAGTAAAGAGTTGAGTGTATCAAAAGGCGCATGCTATAGTCGCACCTCCTTAATTTTTATGTCACCATTCGGTTACAAATACTACCTACAGCAAACATAGTGGCATGAATATTATATTAGTACTGTTTAGTATATGCCAACAGCTTATCAAACGAGGATCTGGGACAGCACAGTACACAATATAACAGAAGAAATGTCTTAAAAACATTTTACCTAGATGGAAGGAAACATCGAGAACTTACAAATACACAAAGATAACGGTAAGTGATGAATAGGACTAGCCATTACTGTGACTGATGAATTTGATCTATCGTCGGATAAATAATAGAAACTCTTATATTAATATATGCGATCAAGCAGAATGCGCACAATAGAAAAAGAAAAATATTTTGTAATTTAGTCAAGGTATATAATATGGACTGAGAGATACATGATTACGACCCTCTTGAATTATGATTAAAGTAAGATTTTCAACATTATCTTTTGTGGTAATGTTATTCATCGTGCCTGCCTACACCTCTCTAGATGATTCTACTCACATAAAAGTAGTAAAATTAGTGTCGGATTTTCGAAACACTTATAAAGCTAGCAATGTTTTTATTGCTCGAAGCGAGATTTCTGAGGGTAAATACTTTTTACTTTATAAGAATTTAATTTTATTAACCTTCAGGTTCAAATACAATACATTTTTCTAGATTTAATTGTAACTACTTCTTTCGTAAAGTTATTGAGGAAGTTTTCTCGTCAAAATGTTTATACTACGATGGCAAAGATTATAGATATTCCTAATCACATGATTTACAATAAGAAGAGAGTAGATCGTCCATTTTTCATCATAGTAATTAGATCTATGTCTGATTTTCATACTTTTGCGAATATTACAAAAGTCCATAATATGCATATGTATCAAATACTAATCATATTCACAAAAAATATGGAGATTTGTCATAATCCAGTAGGCAATCCATTCAATTTGGTTTTTGATTCAAAGGTTTTGGTCGAATGCCAATATTTTTCGATTATTCGCGAATGGTTTTCATTATATCCAAATAAAACGGAAGTTGAGGAATTGCTTGTTTGGAATCCAGACGTCGTTGGATTCAAAAAGTTGACTAATTTGAATTTTTACCAAAGGAGAACCTCCTTGATGGATAAGAGTTTGCGAGTTACGATTATGGAGGTGATTTAATTAAAAGTGCAGAAATACTCTTATAATAATTAAACAAAAATAATAATCATTCTCTATAAATCTCGTATCTTAGGATTCAAAAATAATGAACGGTAAGCTCACTGGATTCTTCGGCAACGTGTTATCAGAAATAGCTGAAATTGCTAATTTTAAAATAGATGTTCAACCTTACGAACAAGTACCTGGATCATACAATCCGAAAACGAAAAAATGGACTGGAATTATAGGAAAATTAAATGAAAAGAAGACGGATATAGGAGTGAGTGAACTTACTGTTACTACAGAAAGATTGGATATCGTTGATTTTTCAGATCCCATCTATATTACGAGATCGAATTTTTACGTTAAAAAGTCACAGACATCGCACGTACTATGGTCAATGTATTATAAAGTGAGTATATTATATGTTTTGAAAACTTATTAATTTTTGAATTAATGCTTGCACGATTCAATAATTAAATACTTTTAGGCATTCGGTATCAGAGCTTCTTATTGTTTATTACTTATTCTCTTGTTATCACCGATTTTACTGGCAATAATTATGTCATCGAGAAACAACATTCAGTTTAGTGCAAGTGTCTGTGACAATTACTTTAACGTATGGATAATTTTCTGTAGTAGATCCCCTTCAGGTATGGAATAACAATTATAAATATTACAATTTTAAATTACGTTGTAATCGTTATCGGTATATATTAAAATATTATTTACCTATACTTAGAGTTACCAAATCAGCCGTCAGCGCGAATTGCATTATGTTCTCTGCACATTTTATCCTTCATGCTGTATTCGTTATATTCAGCATTACTCGTTAGTTATTTAGCAATTTTTAAAGCGGATATACCATTCAATTCGCTGGAGGAGTTTACAGAGGTAAAAACCCATAAAATTACAACAATGATAAATACGACCTTCATAGATTCGTTCAAGGTCTGTAAAAGATTATACTGAAAAATTATCAAACCATAAAATAAACGTTATAAATAAACAATTCACTATTATGAAGTTTTATAAAGGACACATCAATGAGGGAACTACACAGTTTTTTATTGGACGAGAAGGATTTGCCGATCTCATTCGTGGCTGCAATCGATCAGGTTAAATAGTTTTTAGAAGATTTATACACCATACTTACTATCAAACACCATGAACATAAGATTCTTTTACTTTTGAAGGTGTGCAGCAATAAGTTGGCAGTTGTACTTTTCATGGATGATTTAATAATGCAAAGTAATAGGTTTAAAATTCCTTGCGAAGTGACTGCATTCGAGCGAGGCCGCTCCAGCAGCATGGGATTAACTTTTGTAAAGGATAGTCCATATGTAGGACTCATCAATTACCAGTATGTGAGAAGTTTATTGCTAAAAAAATGATGATGATAACAATTGTAGTTCAAGGAAACTGTGACAATGCATTATTCTTAATATTCTTTAGTAATGATATGTAATACTATAATCTTTCAGCTTACAAAGGATGCGTAGTTTTGGAATACTTAGCGGTATAAGAAATCAAAATTTGAAAGCATCCGAAGTAACCGATATAACTTACAATCCCGTCACCGCGTGGAGCACATTACCGATATTTGGAATCTTATGTGGTGGCATTGCCCTGGCTGTCGCTATAATGTTCTGTGAAAATTTTATTTTTCACGCTAATCAGCAGCGTCTAATTTTTGTCAAATCACCATGACAGTCAGTATTCATAAGTACAAGTGATTTGTAAACAAACGATTCTCAAATGTGACAAGGTAGTCTGATTTTGTTCAACAATTTCTTGTATTGTCACTTTCGCCTGTTGAGACACCCCCTGTATTTACATATTCACGGAAAAAGTAATCACTGTAAAAGAAAGATAACAGCTACGATAGATTTGACATATATTATACATTCTTGAAGAATGTAAATAAATAAAAAGGTCCCAACAAGTCTGTACCTATTATATTTTGAAGAATAAATTGTTATAAAAATGTATTCAGTATTTATTATTCTAGAGGTAGTGTTGATATTCAATATTCAAATTTTGAAATAGTGGACATATTCAAGTATTTTGTCGAATACTTAATTTCTATATATTTAAAAAGTATTTCACATTTCTATAACAATGCTCTTTGATTGATCTACACGTAGGTGAAATAACAATGCTCTTTGATTGATCTACACGTAGGTGAAACTTTCAGCTAAATTTTTTATATTTCAGTTGCGATATTATTATTTATGATTCATAGATTGACCTACGATATATAGCAATTATTTTATATCTATTGAGAACCTCACTGGTCTCTGTAAATTTTAACACTAAAGATAGATTATGACCTTCCAAATATCAATATTGAATGCAAACAGAGGTATAATATTATACATGGATAGATTTCCCCTCGAGTTGGTAAAGTCGGCACCCCTTTTTATATGTAATTATAGACTAAACTATGCGTAACCAATTAAATATTTATGCTCCGGTGAGCTTTGAATTTCTGATCCCAACGATCGATGCTTATTTGCTTCTGATAAAGATCAACCTAAATTGGGATCAATATTTTTTTCTGTTGAGTTGTTTTTCTTATTCGTGAAGTATTTTATGTAGTGAAGTGTAAATATTTGGTTGAAGTAACTTTTTTCAACGATTTTCAATGATTAAAACAGTTTATTTCGTATTGACCTTTGTACTTCCATTAATAGCACTTGATAGTCATTCCATACCTAATATAGATAGTTACGTAGTTGATTTAATATCGGACATGCAGCTATTCTATAAAACTAAAAGCATTAGTTTTATTTACGACAATGACAATTTAGAAAGTAAGCTAAATGACAAAAATGCTATAATTAGAAAAATTTTACTATTAAAAATAATATTACGCAAAAAAACATCAGAATGCGATTATAAAACTATATTTACTTATCTATTATTATTATTTATAGATTATTGATTTCTTAAGAAAAATTAACCAAACTTATAAAATCGCTTCTTTCACTATTAATTCTTTTTAATGTTTACTATAGATACACTTTCTGGAACGGAACTGTTGAATATTATGAAATATCTGTCACAAAAGCCGTATTTTTCACAATTCATTAAACAAACTGACTTAAATTTGAAGTATAACAGCACACTTTTCAAAAACTCAAAACATTTATTCGTTTTATTATTTTCGAGTGAAAGAGATTTACGGAATTTTGAAGACTTTACGCAGACTCACGAGTTATCCTCACACATATGGTTTATTACATTTTTGAGTTCATCGACAGAATCGATGCAAAGTTTTTGTCGAAAGCCAGAAAACAGTAGACTAAAGTTGAGCATTGATGTGCGTACGTTAGTAAAATGTAATGGAAACCCAGTAATACAAGAATGGTATTCTATGTATTTGAAAAACGAGATCAAAGTAAACAACCTCTTTGAGTGGACACCAGAAACTGGTCTGATTCGCAAAAATAAGCTCAGACTATACCAGAGACGACGTGACTTTGGTGGAGCCGTTGTTAGAATAGCTTCGGTGGAGGTAAAGAAATTATCATTTTTAAATGTGTCTAAATTTATAATTATTGTTTGAGTTTACAAAATAATTTTAGGATCCCGAATTTCCTTCATCGATGAAAAAACAACACGGCCAAAGTCTCGAATTCATTCCAAAGGTTATGGAGGAATTATCGATCCTTATGAACTTTACATTGCAGCGTTTACCACCAGCCGATGCTTATGGCCAATGGAATAGCACTGAAAAGAAGTGGACTGGAATTTTGGGAAAACTTTCGACTGGTGAACTTGATGTCGCAGCTGCGGAACTCATAATGTCAGCCGAGAGACAGTATGATTTTGACTTCACTTGGCCACTTATTATATCTCGGAATCAACTATATGTCAGAGCTGGGAAAGATAGCGTGAAGTGGAATGCTTACATTAAAGTAACATCAGTGTTTAATATTATTTAAAACGCATATGAAAAATACTTTTTCAACATTTCCAATTTAAATCATAAATGGAATGACATTAAAAAAAAAATTAATTTTAGGTTTTTAACAAAAATATATGGATAGTGAATACAGTTATAATGATAATCTCACTAATATTTCTAACCCTGATTAAAGTAAAAATAAGAAAAGTGCAATATTTAAAGGATGCTTTATTGGAAAACTGTTTATATATATGGGGAATTTATTGCCAACAAGGAATGCCAGGTAAAATGCATATTAACGTTTTATTTACCTCTGCTCCTATAAAACTGGGAAATAAAACTATATTTAATATATTAAAAATATTTAATTTAAAGTTGGCTCGACTTCTGTAATTTTAAGAATAGTGTACTTTTCGCTATTTCAATCTGCTTTAATACTGACCTCAGTTTATTCGGCATCCTTGATAAGTTATTTGACACTTTCTACACCTGTAATGCCATTTCGATCAGTGCCAGAATTCATTGCAGATAAGTCTTATAAATTAATAGTAATACAAAACAGCGCAGAATACGATTTGTTTACGGTGAGTTAAAAAAAAACAAATAAATATCAGATTGCAATAATTATATCACAATAACTGCAAACAGAATTCAAAAAATGAAGATTTAATGGAAATGAATAAATTGTTGAAAAAAGAACACGAATTACCTACAAATTACTTGCGTGGGTTTAAACAGGTAATGTAAAGAATTAAATAATTAACTAAAAAATAAACATAAATATTTAAATATATATTAGAATATACACCTAAGAGAAACTCATACTAGAGGAAAAAATATTTTAATATTATATTTCCATTAAAAAATTGTGCTTCAATTTAAACTCAGTATGAATCAATTAAATCAAATTAACTAATATTTTTAAATCTTGTAGGTGTGTAATGAAAAAGTAGCTTTCTTTGCAAGTAATGCGATGCAGATTAAAATAAATGAAAAAATTCCTTGCCAATTAACAAGCATTTTCAGTGGAAAAGTCAGATACATGGCTATGGCGTTGAGGAAGAACAATCCGCTTGCAAAATTTCTGAAATTCTAGTAAGTATCTAATCTATCTATTAATAACAATTATTTTTCAGTTTAGATGAATTTTATGACCGAAAATTATTGTCAAACACAGTATTCACAGATTTGTAGAGAGTGGAGTGATGCAACGTATTAGAGCAAAGTACAAGGCACAATTTCATTCTACGAAAACTACATTTCATATTGTACAAATGGAAGAAATCACTCCAATCCTCACGATAGTACTTTTTGGAAATGTCATTAGTGTAATATTAATAATATTTGAAATATTGTATAGTAAAAAATTATTTAATAGTAATAGGAGAGTTTCTTGTATTAAGTTGAGTACTTAAATTATTATAGAATTAAAATAGGTACATACATATTAAGTAATATTATATACATTTTACGTACTGTTATATGTATATTATGCTCTATAAAAAGCGTTATTTCTATATTTTGTAAATAAAGATTTTTATAAAAAAAATTATAGATACATTAAAAAAGTGTTAGCGTATACTAATTATATTGTATAAAAATTTATTTAGTACACAAGAATAACAAGAGGGGTGATATTATGTTTGAATCAGATTTAATGAATAAAATCACTCAAAAATAAATGTGTTTGTGAAAATCGGTGAATTATTTATTTTTGCTTTTTAGCCTCAGCTTCAGCTTTTTTAACGGCTTCATTCACACCCTCTTTAAACTCTTTTAGTTTCTTATCCCATTTATCCTGTTCCTGCTTGACAGCGTTCTCAGCCTGCTTCTTCAACTCTTCTGACTTCTCCTTGGCATTCTCAAGAGTTTCGCCTCCAGCCTTCTTCCACTCTTCGATGCGACCTTCCCAGGCCTTCTTCTCCTTTTCGACGGCATTCGTAGCCTCTGCCTGGAGATCATCGTACTTCTTCTTCATTTCAGCCAATTGCTCTTTGCCGATTTCTACGACCTTGGAACCTTTCTTCATGATCTCGCCCAAAACTTCTTCAAACGACATCTTAGCTTGATCCCAGTAGTCCTTTGCATTACCCCACCATTCCTTGGCTTTATCACCCCAGTAACCGCGTTCTTCAAACTAAAAAATAAAAAATCCATTTTTAAAGATGTTATGCAATAAATGCTTTATCAATTCGGTAAGAATATTTTTGGTTCCAGTCTCCAATTGAATAATATTGAAATTGCGTATATCGCATATTCTAGTTTTTTTTAAAATGTATTGTTCCGATCGCAGATTGTATAATATATTATTAAACTACTATTTGTATATCGAAAAAAAATTATATCAAATATTAATAGAATTTAAAATTATTTATGAAACTTACCAAATTGTCGGCAGGGTTGGCCTGTAAATAGTAAAAAAATATGTAATTAATTATTTGTACAATAAGTTTTGACACTAATAAATAGTATATTATGCACCGAGGATGTAAAGTGGGCTATGCGCGGATGAGCGATGCAAGGGCGGCAAACACGCAAGTGCCCATAGCCTAATGCTAGTGCAATATAAGATTTTTTTAACATACGACCATAAAGTTCGTACGTGTTATATATCTACTTCCTAACCTCAGTCTAGTATCCGGTGCCGCGCGTCTTTTGTTCCCGAGCCGAAGGCCAGGGAATATGAGCGTGGCATTGGGAAACTAGAGTGAAGTTAGGGCGTAGGTCTCGGCGGTGAAAAAGTACGCACTTTATGTTGGGGTGTGTTAAAAATATAGTTTTTATTCAAAGTATAATTTTATGATACTGTATACCTAATAAGGGTAATCCGTTAAATATTATAATAATAATTACAATAATAATAATAAAAGCTTTGGGTATCGCTATCTAACTTTAATTCTCACATTAACAGTATTCTTTTAGTGTGTATGAATTTATAGTTACAGTTTCGATCTTGTTACGACAAAGTTAAAATTAACTGTAATAGAATTATTAAAAATATTTATTGATTTTTTATTAATAAGAAATTAACAGCAGCAAATTTATAATAAATTAAATCGTAATATACCAAAACGAGAGTTGCACCCAAAAGGGCGAAGATGAGGAACTTGGTAAGCATGTTAGAAGCTTGAGGTCACCGAAATCAAACTACACTGATCAAAATTAAGCGCTTGCAGTATTTATACTATTCAATCTGAGATCAATTAAGCAAATTAACATATGCGATATTGATAACGAATGATTATCTGGTGCAATATTTAAATATTATTTAATGAACTATGTAATAAATTATTCTTTATCGTATTAATTTCGAATTGTCTTTTCTGGAATAATACAAACTGGCACAGTTTGATTTAATAATACAAATGGGTCTTAGTGCCATTTCATAGCAAGTGGTTTGATTAGGTATTCAAATCAAATTTCAGATTGCCATGCTTAATAATCAACTATAGCTGCGATTGCTTGCTACCTTGCGTCGTAAAATTATACTACTTAAATTATATTCTTTAATTAGAAAAACATTACTTATTTTATTATTAATTACTTTAGGATACATGTGTCTATTATCTTTATATATACGTATTGAAAAGCATCTTGTAGTGCTTTCGTTATAAAATTTTTTTAATATATGTGAAATAAGTTTCATTAATTACATAATATGTCTCCATTTATTGTTAATGTCTAAGTGATTAATGTATCACATTTAAGTTTCTGTATGGCATAATGTTATTGCATATTAATAATTAATTTTTAGTCTGTAAATTATTTCTTGCTTAGAAAAAAAAGTTACTCGTGTATTTATATGTTAATTATAAAATTGGTTCAATTGTTTGCCTACTTTACAGAAAAAAATATGACATTATAAAGTTATAAAAATCTCAATTCTATTGTAAGAAAATGATATTTTTCTTACTTATAGAAGCAATTCATATATAATACATATATTATACAGGGGGACCAAAAAGTATCGAAACAGCTGGATAACTCGCAAAGTAAGTGTTTTCGAGAAAAATGTTAAATACAAAAGTTGTAGAGGTCAAATCAATGTACTCGATTGTGGCATTAACTTGACCTTAATTTTCAAGGTCATTTCAAGGTCAACTTTATTTGTTTAAGTGGGAACCACTATTGTTGACCCTAGATTCTGAAAGAGCGGAGATTTTAATTTTTTCCGTTCTGGTGTTTAATTCTTACTATCTATTTTCTTTTATTTTTTTTTATATTTTTATTTTTGATAGACAAATCCGATTCGACAATTTTCTCGTAGTGGCTATTGGGTAACTCATCATTGCAAATTTCATGGGCTCATTTTTCCAATATCTTGCTATATTGACGTGATATCAGCTTCCAAAGATCAGTAGAGATATTTGATTTGCAGGTGACCTCCAAAAGTCACTTTCCGTATAAAGTACGGATTCCTATTTAAAAAATAGTTGACCTTGAAATGAAATTGATAATTAAGGTCAAGGCCAAGGTCAATGCCATAATCGAGTACATTGATTTAACCTCAACAACTTTTATATTTAAGATTTTTCTCGAACACGCTTTCGTTGGTAATTTATTTATCCGACCCCATACTTTTTGGACACCCTGTGTAATACATAGATACTTATGTGTATCACAGCTAAATAGTACTATAAGTATTTTCGATACAAGCTTGATCACTTCACTTAGGTGACAAATTACACCCGTGCCAGAAACCGCTGCTTTGCGCACACATATCGAAACCTATTTTTTTTAACTGAGTGAGCAAGGCCCGATTTTTTGTGTTAGTTTTCTTCTTGTAAACCAGAGACCTCGGGCGCTTTTAGTAGGAGTGTGCAAAACAGAGTGCTCGACCAATGCTTTGCACACTCGGCAAATGTTTTGCACACTCAGCAAATGCTTTGCATACTCCAGTTCAGAGTGCCCGAAATCCATGCTTTGCATGAAGAAAACTAGCACGAGAAGTCGTGCTTTGCGCACTTAGTTAAAAAAATAGATTTTCAAAATTTTTTATTGTGATCGTTATATGTAGTGTAACTTTATAAATAATTTTGGAATCTATTACCTCAAAATTCAGCAAAGAAATTAATATGTACTATACAATTAAGGAGGTTCTATCGGTACGTAGGTAATCAATCACGGAATTTGCTGGATTTGACAAGCGTAGTTGATATATATAGATATACGTTCACCGTACATAATCTTCGCGTAAATTACAATTTATTTTTAGACATGACGTCTAAAAGAAAAATATCTTCTAACTCTTTGACAAACACATGAATGACCATTTTTTAAGGTGCTAAATATTGTTTATCAATTTTTCAGTTAATTTAATATCACGATAATAAAATGACTCCCCATAAGAGACAATGCTAAAATTGAAAATATAAAAATATTTTTTTCTCGCTTCTAAGGGCATGTAGTCTCACAAAAATTTAACAGTAATTTTATTAGGCCTTTATCTACAAACCGTTAAATTTCTGTTAAAATCTGAATGTTAAATCTGTTATCGGTAGAAACTCTTTAAACCGCTGCCGATTTATTGACACTTATTTGTGTCAAACTTAGTTTTTTGTTCCAATATATATGTACTATATAATTTATGAATAAGTTAAGTAATAAAACATATTTAAAAATAGCTCAAGGATATTATCTAAGAATTTTTAGTCAATAATTTTCGAATTTCGCAGTTATGATTAAAATTTTAATCAATTTTTTAAATTTTATATTACGGTAGCTAGAGCAGTATCCGTTAGAGTAACTCCCTTATAAATTTTAATAGCGTTCTTAAAATTTTAAAAACATATTCTTAAAATATTATTTTCTTTATTATTAAAATTATGTTTTATTTATCTCCTATATTCACAACTAATAATAATGTAATTTTGGTAATAATTTTATTTAACAATAGTCATGTTACATAGGCTTATAAATACAAACTTCTGATTACTTCGTATTTTTTTATACACTTTTAATCATGATAATGCTTTATTTTATTCTATTAAAAAATTATTTAAAAAAGATTTATTTTTATATTAAGTTATCAGATATTGAGGAATCATAATTGAAGAAATTTTAATTTGAAAGTATTTGAAAATCAAATAAAATGAAACGTAAAACCTCAAAGTCCATCAAACTGTTATTTATTTAAAATATTCAGAAAGACCGTTAAGATCTGAAAAACTCAAATATCTTAAAAACTTATCAACCAAATGTTATAAAAAAGTTACTGTTGTGAAGGTTTATATACAAAATACTATTTGTATATGTATAAAATTTAGAAAATATTAGAGAAGTTTTACTCCTGTTATTGAATACCAAAAAAAATTGATATTTATTTTAATATCTTAATTTTCTTAAGAAATTATAAATCTTAATGCAGAAAAATCTATCTTCATGCTCATATTACTCTAAATATATTTGAATACAATCTCCTAATGATTGTACAATAACCCATGACCGGCCATTTTTTAATAACCCAAAAACTCGGTCGGTAAGCTAGGTGATATTGACCTATTACAATTACGGGCCCTTTTAGATTGTTAAAAACTCAATCGGCAAGGTAGGGATCTAGTTTCCATTACCGGTCATCTTTCGATAATACAAAAACTCGGTAATAAGTTAGGTAATGATACACGCGCACATATACACCAGTTAAATAATATAAATATACCCGAACAAAATAGAATAAGGTCGCAATACATTTGGTCGTAATAAAATGACAAAGCAACACATTTAAACACTTTAATATAAGGTAAGATAAGATAAGATGATAAGATTATTACAAATACCATACTTTGCTAGTTTAGTATTATATATCATTTCTAACTATAAAAATTGTAAACTAAATTTAAAAAAACATACATTATTTACTTATGCAAATAAAAACTTTTTATTTTATGTATACACCTTTTAGAAGCCATATTGATACTAAAAATCCAAGTCATTAGTGCTACGTCCCGGTACATTATTGCACTAATTCATACAGTCCTCCATTCTATACATTTCTTAATTTGATAATTATTGTTCAAACGATTGCATCTGACAAATGGTGTAGTATATTTGTGATTATTTTTGTCATATTTTTAGTAAACTTATTAAAGATAAATATGATGCTTGAAAAATCAAATGCACCAATTAGATTTTGACATGAAACCAATTTTATGCTCCAATTAATAACCATTAATCTTTTGATATCAAGACATCGTGCAAATTTTTATCATAGTTTAAATAACGAAGGAAAAATTTAACATAATTTTATCTTTGTATAAACCAATTTATGTATAAGGAAGGATTTTCCGGGCATGACAATAGCCCTGACAAGTGCACTGGTAGACCTAAATGGTGAATAGAATCTGTACTTCAAGTTCGAGCAGATTTCATCCGAAGTTCGAAAAATCCTGAGATTAATAGAATTACTGTATTTTCGTTTCATATATTTTTTTTTTTCAATATTTAGTAGTACAAGTACACAATTGCATCATCGAATATTAAATATTAGCTTTATCAACCAAAATAGCTTTTGAAGCACACAGACGTAAATAAGTCAGTTCACAGGTATTCATCACTGTTAAACGCTTCCGTGCGTAAACAAGTATTCAAAATAATCCAGGAGCTTAATATTTTAATATGAACATCATTTATTCAAGTAGCTTCCACCGGAGAACCGATTACATCTACTAGTTTTTCTTCGAATATTTGCCAGACTGCGCATATTATCCTTGCGCCTCAAGAAATAAATAAAACAACAAATGAAAATACTTCAGTTTCAACCAATTCGCCCCTTGTTTATGTAAATGAAATTTCGTCGAGTGCCAGAAATTCATCAATTAATATTGTTAAACAATGATTATATTGATATGGTTAATTACCAGCATAATTAGTGTCTCTACGAATACAGTGAACGATACAACGTATCATAAGATTAATAATTACATCCACTTAGTAACAAGCATACAGCGTTTCTACGGGACTAGAAATATTTATGTTCTATACGATGATACTCAAGAAAGTAAGGCGCAACGATTTATTTTAAATGCACATTTCATTTCTTTTATTCTCTTATCCCTTGGTTCTGCACTCTTACAAATGACATTTCAATTTTAAAAGAGTATTTAATTTGATTAGACTAAAAAATTAAAATTACAGTGAATAAACTTATTCTTCCATTAACAGATATTCTGACCACAACGTTGATGCTTAACATTGTTAAACGATTTTCTGCCAAATTATTTTTCTCACAAGCTATAGGACAATCTCATTTTGATAAAGACTACAATAATGTTATTTCAAAATACTCAAGACAGTTATTCGTTATACACATGATCAATGAGAATAGTCTTAAAAATTTCGAGTGCTTCGCCAGTACCCATAGCTTATATTTTCACGCATGGTTCGCTTTATTTTGGGATACATCAACGAAAGCAATGCTTGAATTTTGTGAAAATCCTACTTATAACAGGTTTAATTTGAGTATTGACACAAGATTCCTGGTCAAATGCAAAGGCGATCCGATCCTGAGAGAATGGTTTTATTTGGGTGAGAAAAATGGATTACAAGTACAAAGTATCATGAAATGGGAACCAGATACCGGTCTAGTAATTACGAATAAACGAAGTTTATATGTAAGAAGAAAAAAATTTAATGGAGAAATATTCAAAATGTCCTCTATAAAGGTATGCCATTATTATTTACAAATGTTCCCTTAACAAGCATCTTAAATTTTATTTGAACTTCTGTGAACCCATTCAGGATACACAGGCTCAACAATGGGCAGAAAAGAATTACACATTCATGTACCAAGTAATACTGAAGGAAATAATGCGCTGCATGGATATCACTCCTGTAGTGCTTCAAGTCAATAGTACATACGGAACTTGGAATAAGACTGCAAAAATATGGACTGGACTATTGAGTAATCTTCATTCTGGTGAAATCGATGTTGCAGCTGCTGGTTATTTCGCAACAAGTATAAGACAGGACTATTTCGATTTCTCGTGGCCGGTTGATGTAGGGCGTACAAGACTTTATATTAAGGAACCAACAAAACCTGTAGTTCAATGGTCTGCACATTTAAAAGTACGATTAACATTCATAAAATATAAGCTTCCTACGAGACCTATATAAATTAATTGCTATAAGGTTAAATTAATTTAAATGCTAGGTTTTTAGTTACGGTTTATGGCTCAGTATACTAATCACCATTATAACATCTTCGATAATATTGAATGTTATAAGATTACAATTAAAAGATTCACATGATTCAAAAAGTGTTATAGTCGAAAATTATTTGAAAATTTGGGGTATCTATTGCCAACAAGGTGTCGCAGGTAAAATTTATTTTATTAGTGTATAATTCAATATATTTCCTAAATTATGCATAAATTATGGATTTCAGGTTATCCAGATTCGTCAGCGTTAAAAATAGCATACATCTCAATATTTAGTTCTGCGCTAATAGTCATGTCTTATTATTCTGCTACACTGACTAGCCACTTGGCAGTTTTCTTTCCAAAATTACCATTTACTACTCTTGAAGGATTCATAAAAGATGGATCATACAAATTCATAGTCATTCGGCAAAATGCAGAATATGAAATGTTCAATGTATGTTATATTCATTTTCGATAGATTTATTAGTTGCACAATAAAAAGCTAGATGACAATAATTGGTAATTTTTTATGTTAGCAGAGTACAAATAATCAACTCTTCTTGAAAATGAAAACACTTATGAAAGACGAAAGCCTTTTGCCATATACTATGGAAGAAGCTATTGGTCAGGTGAACAAATGTCAAGCATTATATTAAAGAAATTGAGGAAAGAGAAATAAGACTATATTCAATTCAACCCAAAAATATTGTGTTCTTGTAATACAGGTATGCAGAGACAAAACAACATTTTATACGAGCTCGGCAATTTATTGGTATTTCTTCAAGGGACAACCACCATGTAGATGGACCTACATATTAGTGGGATCAACTCGATTTTTATCGTTTGCACTGAAAAAAAATAATCCGTTAACCAAATACATCAATTTATAGTTAGTACACGTTTATTGATAGACTTCTGTAGAACGAAGAATCTTTTAAGTTGAACCAATAATATTAATAATTTACTTTATCGTCACAGTTTACAAAAGTTTGACGAGCACGGAATCTTGAAGCGCATTAAAAACGAGTATACAAAGAAGGATGTACGTTATCCACAAAATAAACTTAATGTGGTCGAACTGCGAGATGTAGCTTCATTGTTGGCAATCGTAATGTTTGGTGTTATTTTTAGCATGTTTTTATTGTGTTTGGAACGCATTTGTTACAATTTAAAATATGCTAATATAAATAATATGGATAAGTGGATACTTACAGAGTCGCTGCAGGCAAGATTGCATAAGAGGTGCAAAAGAGCTCACATATTTCCCCATTAAACTAGATTGCTCGGATAATAATTTATGTATTATTTCTTAATATACAATAAAATCCGTATAAATTGAATTTTGACGTGTTTTAAATGTAACTACTCTTTATTCTTTATTTCTTCCAAAATATTGTCTAATTATAGTCATCGTTTTTAAATCCTGAAAAACTTGTATTTCATTTATAATATAAATACAAAATGTGTAATTCTAAATAATACTGAAGCAATAAAAAACATGCCGTTATGGTAAGACTACGTTATTCTATAGATAACAAATAAAATATGCATTCTAATAATATGCATGTATCGTTTTGAGCCGCGAAAAAATTAAAATAAATAAAAGGATTTTAAGTATGTGACACAAATTTCTGAAATGTGAGTCAGCTAAAAAGTCATACCCATTTATTAACAGCTGTATTTTTGGTGTTATCAGGTAGATTTGAGTGTTAATACTATAATTTTCGTAGTTTAATATATTATTATCTACACACGCATATTCTAACGACACTGCGATTAAATCTCTGAAAAGAAATCTATATGTGTAGCTTGTAAATGTAGGTCAGAACGAATAAGGAAGAAATAAGTTTCAAGTTATACGACAGTTTCAGCAAATAAAATTTTAAGCATAACAAAAATTCGCCGAACTACATTGACAAAATAATGATTTTATTGTTGTGTCTAATAATGCTTATAAAGCAGATTTCTGCATTCGATCTAAATGATAAATCTTTAAATACTATCGAAAATGATCTTGATTTAATAACGAGTGTACAACGCTTTTATCGTGCTGCAAGCATTTGCATAATCTACGATGATGCTCATGAAAGTAAGATATTTGTTCAATAGACATGTTAATCGTTACTACTCCGCTTAGTAATTTAAATATGAAAATCGCCTTTCTATAGATTTAAAGACTCCAACATCGGTGCTTAATGTAGTAAGACGTCTTTCGAATGACAAAATTTTTTCACAAGCTATAGGTCAATCCGATCTTTATGTAAAATATAACAGTGTAACATTGCACAGTTCGAGACAGCTATTCGTTTTACACATTGCAAATGAATATAGTTTAAAGAATTTTATAGTATTTGCAAATGCACAAGGGCTTCTTTTTCATGCTTGGCTCGTATTATTTTGGAAAACATCAACGAAATCGTTACGTGAATTCTGTGACAATCCCAGAATCAATCAATTGAATTTGCAACTAAACACACGACTGCTCGTCAAATGTTACGATAATCCAATTCTGAAAGAATGGTATTATTTAAATACGAGAAAAGAAGTTCGACAGTATCCGCTCATGAAGTGGAATCCATCATTTGGATTGATAGTTATGGATCATCGAAATATGTACTTTAGAAGGCGTAATTTGGATAACGAAATACTTAGAATTGCCTCTGTGCAAGTAAGAGGACTTATTTTTTACAGTTATGAATTATTTAAGATTTAGAAAAATTACAATATTTATAGATTTCAAAAATCAAATATTATTATTAGCTGAATTTTCAGGAAAAAAGAATTTTGGCTACTTCCGAGGGAACACATCAAAACTTTGCAATGTATCAGAAAATTATGTGGGATGTCTTGATGTATATGAACATAACTCCAAAAGTTTTACCTTCAATGAATACTTATGGCATTCGAAATGACTCTTCAAACAAATGGACGGGGCTATTAGGTAAATTGCAATCTGGGGAAATCGATGTTGCAGCTTCAGGAATAGCTTGGACCCTAGAAAAACAGAAGTATTTCGATTTTGCGAGGCCCATACTCGTATCACGCACTCAACTTTACATTAGCGAGCCAAAGCATGCGATTGTTCGATGGTCTGCACATTTGAAGGTATGCGACAAATGTATATTTTAATTAGGCATTAATTCGCCATTTGTTATTAAAATTACATTGAATAATAGAATTTCAGTAAAAATTTATGGATCACTATATTGATATTCATTATAGTAGTATCAATAGTATTAAATATTATGAAAAGTGTAATAGTGTACAAATGCTATTGGAAAAATTACATGCTAGAAAATTTTCTACATGTTTGGGGTATATATTGCCAACAAGGAATATCAGGTAATTTTTATTATTTGAATATAAATGTTTGCACGAATACTAGGTACTCTTCATGTTCAAAACAATAATAGTTTCAGTAAATATCATGTACATTTTACAATGTTTCTGTAAAATACTAGATTTCCCAAATTCATCGGCCTTGAGAATGGCCTACGTTTGGTTATTCCTGTCCGCTTTAGTCGTATTAGCTTCTTATTCAGCTTCTTTGGTCAGTCATTTGACAATTTTTCTACCACGATCGCCATTTGCTAGTCTGAAAGAATTTTTGAAAGATGCATCTTACCGACTCATAACCCTGCAGGATAGCGATGAACATGAACTTTTTATTGTACGTTTTAGCAAATAAGTCCAAAATACGTGTGCGTAACAAGTTTGTACTCAATAAAAAATTTCCATGTTTTATACAGAATACGAAATGTCCAGTTTTATTAAACATGAAAAAATTGTTTAAGGACGAGAAAAAGTTACCAGTTTATTTTGAACAAGCATTCAAGCAGGTAAATAAAATTTTATCAAATCCTATCTATTAGCCCTCATTAATACATGTTACAACTGCATATTTTCACACAATTATATATCGTAGGTGTGCAGTGAAAGACTAGCGTTCATTGCAAGTGGATTGATCAAGACCAATCATTTCAAGAGAAAGATACCATGCAGATTGACAGACTTTTCAATGGGAAGAACGAGATTTACCAGTTTTGTACTGACGAAACATAATCAATTTACTGAGTTCATTAGTTTCTAGTAAGAATATTTGTTATTACATTATTGTTACTGAAGAAAAGTATTCACGAACTGGTACTCGATTTATTCATACTTTATTATTTATTTTCATGAAAGTATTCAAAGATTCAAAGAGCATGGTTTGATAAAACGGATTAAAAATTTTAACACAATTGAAGGAATAGTATATCCAACAAAAGTTATTGAACCTATTGACTTTTGGGAAATCGCTCCTTTACTAGCTATTTTATTATTAGGGATTCTCCTGAGCCTGTTGGTATTATGTTTGGAGTTCATATACTACAAAAACAATCCTATCAATGACGACTATATCGATGATAACGTTTTGCTTAGAAACTTGAAAGAAAAATTTAAAAAAGGGCGGGAACCAGGCTTTCATCGATCATTCTCCGAATATAATTCTAGAATTCAATCAAAAAAATGTTTTCCAAAGATATAATACAGTCAAATATATTAATAATATGTATATTTATTAATATTATTGAATAATTTCAGAGAAATAATGTAACAATTTAGAAATGTAGACCTATACGAAAAAATACATTTATAAATTATTATACATTCCATATGAAATTGTTTAATAATAACATTAGGAATATAAAACATAATTGCTTATATTACACCTTTAGCAGTTTTTTTTATTATAAATGTCAAAATTTTTCCAGAGGTCTAAAAATATTACCGTGAAATATAAAAAGTTTGTATTAAAGATATGATAAGAATTATTTAATAGTCTATATAAATTATGAAGGAGATGTTATTTTACTTAAAAATTGTTAAATATTAATGTATATACGTAAATTGTAACAGTTTATACGACTTATAAGATATTTATTAATTTTATCTTCGATTAAATAAAAATGAAAAAAAAAATTGTTTTGAAAGATATTGTAATGCAAATTTTCCATTTTTTTACATTCACCTGTGAGACATTTATATTTTAGACGTTTATTTTTTTGTGTATTTTATAAAATATATTCATTTATGATAAATTATGTGTAAATAATAGTATAAAGTACAATATTCCTCATTTTCGAAAATCAGTGATAATTAAAAATCACAGTTTATAAGTAAATGTATAAGGTCATCCTATATATGTGTAAACGGTATTGATCTGCAGTGAATTACCATTCTGCTAAATTTTCATTTGAGAATCTCACGTTTAAAACTGATTTAATCTTATCTTTTCTATCAAAAGGCCATTTTTTATTGATCCAAGAGTCATTCTTTTAAAACTGAAACTTAGTATTATAGTGCAGTAGATAATTTTCGTAACAATGATAAAAGCTTTACTCAGATCTTTCTATTGTATGCATATATTTCTACAGACCTGAAACCGCTAGTTTAGTTACAAAATTTCACGGAGACACATTAAAGAATATTAGGTATGTGATTGTAAAGACTTTGAGGATCATGGAAATGCGAATTTGGATGATTTGCCATGTACTTATTATAGTTTTAACATTAGTTTTTTCATTACACATCGGTAAACAAAATTCATATTTTGTTAAATTTGTAATTGATATTCAAAACGCGGCACAAGCTCGGAGCGTAGTCGTTGCTATGGATAATATATACAGGAGCAAGTATTCATGATACAGCATTATGTACACTGCATAAATAAATCTTTCGATAAGCGTAAATTAATTAAATAAATTTATTTTATCAGATACAAATGCGGCTACCGATGCATTGGTACTTACAAAAATTTTTTCTTCTAATCATATATTTACCATGATTACAACTGTTGGTGAGATTTGGGAAGTAATAGATTATTACAAACCAGTAACTGTTAAGCCTTTTTTCGTTATACTTCTTCAATCTTCGGATGATTTCGAATCATTTAAAACTACCACCCGTACTAGGAGAGTAAATGTATATATGTCACTGGTCATATTCAGAAGCAGTAACAAAACTTTGATGGACATATGTAAAAATCCACAGGAAAATTATTTTAATTTGGTATTTGACGTGGAAATGTTGGTTGCATGCCAGGGGGAAAATTCACCTATCAAGGAATGGTACTCCATATATTCGAACAAAACAGAGGTTTTAGATTATGGACACTGGACCAACGACGGTGGATTAAAGAGATTGGATAATAAGTCGTTTTATGAACGCAGATCTTCTTTAAAAGGAATTAGCTTACGTGTGGCCAGTGTAGAAGTAAATTATTGCAGAGACTATAAATTTGCCAAATTCCTAGTATTAAAAATAGTATTGAGCAAATATTTAACATAAATTAATTTTATTCTATTTTAGATCAATGCCCAAGGACCAAACAGGAAAAGTGACTATTTTACTGAAGTATTAAAAATTATCTCTGAGAAAGGAAATTTCACATTAGATATCGACACAGAAAAATATACTTATGGAATGTATAATCCTGAAACAAAACAATGGAATGGTTTAATAAAGAAATTAATAGATAACGAAGTAGATATAGGATTAGGAGAATTCACTTTAACTCAAAATCGACTTCGTGTCATTGATTTCTCGAAACCTATTACCATATCAATGACGTATTTTTATGTGAAAAAGCCAATTTCTCAGGTCCTGTATTCGTCCTTTTATTTCAAAGTAATAATTTAAAATATTTTTTAGATTAAAATAAATTAAATTTTTTTAGTTGATTTTAAACATTTCATAATCATCAGTGCATTTATCCAATAATAATTTTTTCATATTTGTAGTCTGTTACTTTCCGTATCACCACGTATTTTCTATACATATACATACACAGTTTTTAATGAAAATTTTTAGATAGCAGATGGTATAGCTACATTTTTGATATTGACAATAATTTTATTGTCACCTCTATTAGTTGGATGTATGAATTACAAAACTAATGAAGCAAATGAAAAAAAACGATATAACAATACATTTCATCAATGTGTTAATGATTGTTACTTGGATGTATTAAGAGTTTTCTGCAAAATGCCGTTAACAAGTAATGAAAAAGTTTTATTGTTAGATCATAATAATATAATATTAGAATTGTATATTTTTATAATATAAGCTTTAACTTTAGAAGTATTTTGATTTAAGATTTTATAAATAAAAATTGCTGTGAATTAATTTTTTTATGTTAGTCTTTCCTGAGGTTTCATCGATGCGTATTGCCTATTTTTCATTATATATCTTGTCAGTACTGATATCTTCAATATATTCTGCAATTCTTACGAGCAATCTGACATTTTTCAAACCTAATTTACCATTTGATTCAATTGATGACTTCATACGCGATGGATCATACAAATTAATGACTATTAAAGATTCGAGTTATATTGATGATTTTGAAGTGAGTACAGTAAGTAAAACAAAAAAAAATGAAATTGTTGTTTAGCAGAATAATAATAATAATAGAATGCTTTTTATCACAGAATTCCAACAACAGCCGGATTAACAAACTAAAAAAATTTATATTTAAGAATGAAGATTCACCAGCTTACGTTACAACTGCTATAAATAAGGTTTACTTATATGATTTTGTACAATTACTTACATATAAATAACACTTATACATGTACATTATTTGAATATTTTTTTCACAAGGTCTGTGTAGGCAGCAAACTTGCGCTTTTATTGGACGATTACAATATCCGGAATAGTAAGTATCATAGAGCTGCTTGTGAATTAATGAGCTTTGATGAGGGTCAGCTGATCAATATGGCAGTTGCTTTTCCGAAAAACAGCCCGTATATAAATTTTTTCAATTTTTAGTGAGTAAATAACTTTTAAAATGTATTCTATTTTGTTTGAGTAATATATATTTATAACTGTGAGGATAGTAAATTAATTATTAAAGACTAGTTTAAGATACTAGAACGTCCGATATATGTATATATATCACAAAGCGTTTGAAATTTGAGTATTGTAATTTTTAATAGTTACGCATACAATGCATTGATTAGTTTTCTTTCCTTCAGCTTACAGAAACTGCGAGCTTGCGGTATTCTTCAAGTTCTCAAAAGTCGGAATATGCGACCATTAAGCACTTCCAAATTAAGTTATGAACCAGTCTCAGTATTGAGCACACATCTCTTATATATATTTTTATATGCTGCAATGGTATTTTCTATTGTAACTCTAATCGGCGAAAATATTTACTTTTATATTAAAAGAAGTCAACAACCATTTGCTAAAGCAAAAACTATCTATTGGAAGCCTTTGATTAGACCTAAAAATTAAATTCGTTAAAAAACGTTATAAAACTAAGTGTTAGTTGATTGCGTTATAATAAATTACTATTTACTGTAATAATAAAAAGAAAAATATTATTAATACCAAAATTAACACAATAATGTTCAGTTCTTATTGTACTTTTAAAAATCTGTACTACTTATCCTCACGTGTAACTCATTCCTGAATTTATTGTATTTCCACTATCGCATCGATTTATGAATAACCATAGAACCCTTCTCCCCCTGCATTTTTCGACTAACCCTTATTTACCAACTCCTACATTTTTTCTCAATAAATTTTTTATTATTTCTGTTTTTTTTTTATATTTGCTTTTATTTGATATAGCCTACGTGGGTTTTACATTAACATTCAATTAATTACTGGATTAAGTTTACAAATACCTTCAAAGTAATGTATAACATATGACCACATAAATATTATTTATAATAGTTTTTCGAATCTCTACTAAATGCAAGTCATTCATAATAATGAATCATATAAAGAATTTAGAGTATAAAAGCAAATATTTAGGAGCCTTTTATTTGGTATTTAGACCCATTCACTCAATTATTACTTGTATATGTCATAATCAGTGAACTATCAAACGCATGTGTATAATTTATCACATAGATGGAAAATCTCTAGATGTAAGTAAGAATTTTCATAAAATCATCGACGGTACTAGGAATCATAATTTTACGATACAAATTTCTAAAATAATTTGGAATAGCAATGATTTTACTAACGTACTTAATAATATTTATGACTATAGTTTCTTCAAGCTTATCGAGTAATCGATATTCGTATGCACTTGACAATTATATTAAATTAATAACGGATGTGCAATGTTTTTATCAAGTTTCCAGCATTTACATAATCAACGAACATCTTTATGAAGGTAAAAATTAACATTTTTTATGTATTTTTACAATTTTCCAAAGCAAACCAAATGGATTGTGCGCATAATTTTGATTGATAAATACTAATAATGAAATAATTGCGAAATATCTTATAATTAGATATGTACACTGGAACAATGTCGATGAATATTGTAAAACAACTTGCGACTAAGGCAATTCGTTCCCAATTTATTAAGCAAAAAGATTTGGACATGAATTACAACAATAATATTCAGAATTACTCAAGACAGTTGTTTGTTGTTAATATTTCTAGTGAAAGTAACTTAAAAAGCTTTGAAGTATTTACAAAGTTGCACAGTCTACACTTTCACGTATGGTTTGTATTGTTCTGGGGAAAACCAACCAAATTCTTGATTGAATTTTGTAACAATCCCCAACATAATCGATTCAATTTGAAAGTTAATACGCTCATGATAGTTAAGTGCTTTGATAATGCGACCCTTAAAGAATGGTATTATCTAAATAAAATTAATGAAGTGAAAACACAAGACCTCATTGAGTGGAATCCTCTAACAGGTAGGACGCTAATAAATAATGGAGTTGTATATTTAAGAAGACAGATTTTTGATGGAGAAATTTACAGAATATCTTTTGTAGAGGTAAGAATTTAAATTGCACAATTTTCCAAATAATCATCGTTTACAATAGTGTCGAAAATATATAATAACATATAACACTGTCCTTCTATTACAAATAATTTTAGCATTCTGACAAATTAATAAGAACAAAAGGAAAAACGGACTGGACATCTTATCAAGACGTATTATGGGATATCATGAAGTACCTAAATATTACTCCTAAAATTTTGCCTCCTGCACAAACTTTTGGCATATACAATAAAACTGAAAAGCGATGAACAGGTATTCTCGGAAAATTGGAATCTAGTGAAATCGATGATACAGGCTTACTATTACCCGTAACACGCAAAGCATATGACAGTTTTGATTTTGTTTGGCCAATAGCCACATCATTTGGCAAAGTATATATTAGAGAATTGGATAATGCAATTGTGCAATGGTCTGCATATTTAAAGGTACATAGTATAGATGAATAACTTTCTGAGATAAAAGTTTTTATATGAACCATGTGTTATTAAGTGCATGGCACATATACTCATTCATGATCCGTTTTGTTCGTATAAGAAATTTCTTTCTGCAACGGTCTTATATTTTACAGTATTTTTCTGGCTTAATAAAATTTAATAATAGAATTTCAGCTACCGCTTATGGAGGGCTATAATAATAGTTATCTTAATATCGACGGTAATATTGTTCGTTATAAATATTACAATAAAAGATAATCGCTACTGGGGAAATCAAATCGTCGAAAGCTTTTTAAGTGCTTGGAGAATATATTGTCAACAGGGATTCTCAGGTACATTTTACCATAAAAGTAAATCAAATTTCATAGTGAATTATTGTGGTAAATAGATTCATTATTCATGTATTATTACGTCGTTTATTCATGTATTATTATCTTGCAGATTATCCAAATTTATCATCTTTGAGGATAGCATACGTTTCTTTACTTCTATTTTCTTTGGTAGTTTCGGCATCTTATTCAGCTTCTTTAATTAGTAATTTGACAATCTTTCATCACAAACCACCTTTCGATTCTATAAATGAGTTTTTAAACGATGGAACATACAAGATTTTGGCAATAAAATATGCAGGTGACATCGAATTGGTTTTAGTAGGTTTTAATAATTATAAACATTTTTGTTTGAAACATATTTATAAAATTATAGTTATAAATCAATTATTTTATTTTAACAAATAGAATTCCTATGATTCAAAATCGAAAAAAATGAGCAAATTGTTGAAAGAGAAAGAAGATCTACCTTATTCGATAGAAGAAGCTTTATTGCGGGTAAAAAAAATATACATATATATAAAAAAAATATACATATATATATATAT
>UELV01174879.1:0-11897 GCA_900490015.1 Megastigmus stigmatizans | reverse complement strand
TACATATTCTACTCCAGCTTGTGTATATTTACAATTTTATCCATATAACGTGCATAATTATAATATCTTTATGGATACTTTTATATTGAGTACGAGAAGATTTTATAAGTACAAGTTTTATCTTGCTATTTCGAAATGAAAATTTTGTAGCTTAAATAGTACGATTTTAAAGTATATAGGGTCTCTAGGCACCGCCTTAGGCTTCACCTGTATGACTCATACTTTCCAGCGGCGGGCTACCGAGCGCCTTGAATGGTGTAACCTTGTAATGGCGTGTGCGAACATTTTGTTTCATACATACTAAAATGTGATAATAAAGTCTCTGAATGCACAGAAAACAACACGATAAGTCGTGTTTCTCCCACGGAGTATTAAACATTTTTTTCGATTTTTTTGAAGTTTTACACTGCCTTATCTCCTAAAGGAAGAAAGAAATAAAACTAGAATGATGAAAATTAAAATTTTTATTTAAATCCTAGATTCATAAGTTTATTTATATTTAAAGATCTACCGTACTGTTATATCAGATTTATATTTATTAAAGTTTATTTTAACACACATTTTAGGGGTAAAATGTTACATTTTTAGTAATAAGTGCATTTTGAACTAAAACGGCTCTGGCAAAAATAAAATATAAAACTAGCCGATTATACTTATTTTGTGTTATTGATAATATTTTTTGGTTTATGATTATATCTAAAGCAAAAGCTGAATTTGTATACAGTTTATTTTATATAGTTTACTTTATACAGTTGATATTACCATGCGCTTATGGACTCATTGGAAAATATTGCAGTTATAAAAGTTTATTTCTAGGAACCAAAAATAAATATTATATTTAAAAATTTGGTGAGTTCCTATATTTCATGAATGTTTCCAATAAATTTTAACCCACAGGAAACAAAATAAGATAAAAATAATTCATTTAAAATAATACTATGGAAACTCCGACATCCTAATTAAGAAATTATCTATTTATATATATTAGGAACTTAATTCTTTAACATATCTTTTTTCTAATTAGGTATGCAATAACTTAAACAAATGTCATTGCGACTATGGTTGGAATGGTCCGGACTGTTCTTTACTGCAGGAGCATCGAACCGAGCCAATACCAAGTAGTACAGAGGCTTCTTTGTCACCATCTTCGAAAAATAAAATGGAGAAGAAAGAGACCCCCTACGGTAAGCAATATCCTATAAATTTTTTCTTTATTTTTTTATTTCTAATAAATGCTGCAATACTTGTAAAATTATAAAATAATTTTCAAGTGAGGAAAACAATTTTGGGACACTCCGTATGAAAAGCTCAATTAATTTCACGCAGGAAAAGAGACGCATGCGTTACGTTGAGCTTCTTACAAGTTGTATCATAAAATACGGATCGATACATGAGTGAGAAATTAATTTTACCTTCGTGTGACCTTTTCGCCTTTTCACGTGCAAGGTCCGTAAACTTTTACACAACGGTAAAATCCCTTTATCGCAATAGTATTAAAATGTACTATTTTTTAAAGCAATAATTATTACGTTTAGTGAAATATGAGGCCAACGGTGGCTCAGTCGGCAGAGTGATGGTCTCGTAATCCAAACCTCCTGGGTTCGATTTCAAGTCTCAGCCGATTGACGCAAGCACCTCTGTAAAATATAACATGTTCTTTGTTTATAAACACACCGTATACTTCCATCGCTGATTAGCACCGACTGGGAGCATAAATAGAGCCACGTTAAATAATATATACATATATATATTTTAAAACACATGAAATACGTCATTGTTCACGTTTTCCGTGAATGTGTTTAGAAAGCTTCCTCTTCCAACATTTTGCCAGTCTTGGTAAAAAATACGTATACTATATGCATTTTTTATTCAAAATACATCTTAACGTAAAAAATTCTGAAAAATTGATACCTAAATTGGCTAAATTTTTTTAGAGTCGATATTTTCTGGGACTCTATGTGTCCAATTTTGCTTTCTCGGAGAGGAAGCTTTAAGGAAAATTGGTACCTATAAAAAATGTTTTTGAAAATGGTTTAAGGTAGTACTGTCGGTTATACAGGGTGATTCATTTTAATCGCCCTAGGCAAATATCTAAAAAAGTAAGGGGGATAGAAAAAAATGCCAAATTCAAAAGTTGTAGGGTTCAGAGGGGGTAGTCCAATGGTGACTTTGAGCATGACCTTGAGGTCAAATTTAAAGGTCATACCTAGGTCAAAGTAGTATTTTTCAATGGGAATACCTACTTTTGATCTCAAAATAAAAAGAGCGGAAAATTTTACATTTACATATAGTGTTAATTCACGAGTTCAAGATGTCCCCTGAAGCTATACGAAGGTCAAATCAAGCTTTCTACTCAATTACTAGGCAAATATCTCGAAAAATAAGGAAGATCATCTAAGAAAAGGTCTGTGGTAAATAACCCAATGTCTGGACAATGCTAGTTATTGGGCAGCACTAGTGTTTGGACGCATTCGGCCAATCACAACTCAAGAAAGACTCCAGACACTGGGCTATCCAGTAACTAGTATGTGCGCTTACGGGTTCAGTCACTGAGTCTTTTACCTTAAAAAAAAAGTTGTAGATTTCAAAGGGAAAAGTCCGAAGGCGATCTTGACTGTGCTTAGGCACTTACGGCAAAATGGGCGTATATCTAGCCAATTTAGGGAAGATGGGGGCTCATCCAACCTATAAAGGAAAGATGGGTGCTCATCCAGCCAATTAAGGCAAGATGGGCGCTCAACCAGTCAATTAAGGCAATTTCCTAAGTTAAAAGTAGGTGTTCCCATTTAAAAATACAACTTGTCCTTGCAATAATCTTTAAATTTGACCCTGAGGTCATGACCAAGGTCACCATTGGACTTCCCTATCTGAATCCCGCAACTTTTGTATTTAACGGATTTTTCCATCTCCCTTACTTTTTGAGGTATTTGACTGTGGCGATTAAAATAAATCACTCGAATTACCTTTCAGATTTTGATAAAACTTAATATACTTGTAAATAAAGATTCAGAAGTTCACAATATTTTCATTATCACGCCGTTAACACAGTGTTTTATGAGAAATCAATTTCAATGAATTAGTTTGAAAATGTTATCTATCAATTTTTGCTGACACTATTTGTAATAAAAGATAAATATTTTACGAATATTTACCATTTTCGAAAACTATGATTCGGTAGATAAAAATAATAAAACAAATTAATTGAATGCAAAAAAGTCAACTTTAACCACAAAAAATGAGTCAAATCAGCTTTTATATGGAAAATTTTCTTCATATCAGGACGATTAAAATTATTCAATATCAATGAACAATCCTTATTGAGTGTAAACTCATCTGTACAGCTTTTTCAAATCTGTATAAATCTTGAATGAATAAAAAGTTAAAAGTGCTCTTATTTTGACTAGGGAAGTAGCAACAGATAGCAGTTTGCGTTAAAATATTTTATAATATCATTAGAAAAACTTCTGTCTATTTTTTAGAAAAATATTTTTTGCGCGTGTGTGTGCGTTAGCGTGTGTTTAATGTGTCTCAAGAACATTGAATTAAATGATGAATTTTAAAATTTAATTTAGAAACATTTTTTGGGCAAAAAACTTTAGACTTTCACATCTTTTCAATAAAAGAGTGCCAGACCAGAGATGAGTAAGGAGATTGCCGATCAACATAGCCAGACCCGAGACAAATCCTTTCCCCTGCGAGCTACTGCCTCTAGCGCCTAAAGTCCCGAACGTACGCACGATCTTACTTTGCGTGAGGAAGGAAAATGGGATAGGGAACATGAGCAAAAGCGAGCGGTCGCACGAGCCTGCGTTTCAAAAATACGCGCGCCCGAGATGAAAACTTTTTTGTTTGCCAAATTGCGTATACCTATGCTCCGATAAAAATATACATTTATGTACATATTATGAAGGTGAGAGAGTACTATACAAACTAGTTTTACGCTGGTGGGGTCGATGAGCAATTTCGAGTTACAATCAACTTATTATTCATAAGATGATTGGTCGTGTGGGCTACGGCGTATGTCAACAATTTCAACCTTTTGCCAGGGCTCCGGTTCGAATCTCGACCATGTCAATTTTTTTCCTACATTTGTTATCCGACAATTCTATATAAGTATTATTATTTTTAGGGCATCTAATAACCCTTATATAGAAAGTTTTTTACAAAAAGTATGATTCGATTAGATTAAAAAATAAATCAATAAAACGCTAACTTTCACATCTAATGATCAAAAGATCTCGAGTCGTGCATAGTAATGCCAAAACAAAGTTCTCTATATGTACTATTTTAAAACATTGTCGATGCTCACTTTAAAAGCATCGGGTTATTGGGTTATTGGGCTATTAGGTTATTGGGTTATTAGGTTATTGGGGTGTAAAAACATGAGCTTTCTACTCGATCATTGAATAATTAGGTGCAAAATTCTACGATTTAATTAATTTATATTTTATGTAATCCCTTTTAAAATAAATCAGTCGGAGAATTTTTTTTACTACGTTAATTTAAAATGCTCAACTCGATAACTCAGATTACGGAAAGAAAACCTATGATTAAATTAATTTATTTCTTATCTAATCATAATTGGAATATGACATTAAAGAAATCGTTTTCATGATATAATTTTCTATAGTTAAATAAAAAATATTATAACGGCCGCGGATTTGAGAAGCTAGTCGGCGAATGGTAGATCCCTGTTATACCGGCATGGGTACTCGGTAGAATCTGTAGCTGAGTCGAGGCCAGTGCGGCGTTGGCTCAGTGTTAAGAAGCGCGCCTTTGGATCCTGAGGTCGTGGGTTCTAGCCCCGCGTCCGCGTACTTTTACCTCGATTTTCCTAAATCCTGCCCCGTTACAGATGGCGCCCCACGTTGGGCGCCAGTTGTAATGGGCTGTTACAATATAATGATTAGAAAACCTTTTATGATGTTAAAAAGCTTAACTTAAATGCATCGGGTTATTTATAGACGTAATAGTCTACAGTTGAATTAATTTTTGCATTCGAATAGCATTTGAAATCTGGCCGTCGAATAATCTTGTTACGTGATGAGTATATAATCTATTTTTTATCTAAGTAGGCAATTATCTAAAGTCAATTGTCTGTCAAATATAACGATTAGATTCACTTATATGTTAAAATGTTTAGTTTCAGGGCCCCGAGTTTACTATATAATCAGTAAATCTTTTTTCATCTAGTTAAATATAAAATATGATAAAAGGAGAACCTTTTAAGACGTCATAATACTTTATGACAATTAGATAAATCATTTTATTCGAGAGCCCCGAGCGTTATTTAGAGAGTAAATGAGTCTTTATAATCTATTATATAAGTTTTTTATATCGTGCTTAATCAAAATATGATATCCAGAGAATCTTTTTTCAAGTTAAAATACTGTACTAGAGGAATATACTGGAGTGGATTTTATTACTTTACAGGGTGTTCCGGTATTGACCCAAAATGGTGTTCACCCCTGTGAACATCTGGCTGGTTTTTCGATACCTTAAAAGCTCGTAAAAAGAAATTTTTTTCATACTGTTTGTATAAAGCATGTGCGTTGATCAAAGATAGATCAACTAAATGAAAAAATAGCTTCCTGTACCATTTTAGTGCTTTTCGTATTGACTGAACCACCCATATTCTTATTGTATTCAATGATATAGTTAGGTTTAATTATTTCCTCATCGGTTAGGTAATGTTTTTTACCAGTAGAAGCATAACAACCTAGCTCGCGTATACTAGTGATCATCCATACCTCTTTCTTGTTCTGCCACTTCAATGCCAACCAAATCATATTATGTGCTAATTGTAATTGCCCTTTTTCTAACTTTGTTGGCAATTTTGGCAGACCAGATCTATTTTTTTATGGTACCACAAAGACCAGTGTCTTTGTCGTGCAAGAATTCGGCCAGCTTAGGGGAAAAATGTCAGCTATCTATGTAAACTACGTGTCCTTTTCCAAAATAAGGTTCCAAGAAATAAGCGACCAAATCTCCTGTTATGCTAAGATCAAATTTTTTATATTTAGTAGCACAATCTATGACCTGAAATAATTTTATTCCAAACCGATCTCTTTTAAACGGAAGAAATTGTTTGAACTTTAATCTTCCCTTCCACAAGAGAAGGCTTTCATCTATACATAAGTTTTTACCAAGGTTCAAAAATTTTGAGACATTCTCATTAAGGTCGTCTATCACAAATTTAATTTTTTCATTGGGTGGTCCAGAGGTTGCTATCTTGAAAATGTAGAAATCTCAAGATTTGTTCGTATCTTAATCGGTTCATGACCATTCAAATGAGCATTGTCGCTTATGCAACTTGGCGAGCCTATGAACTCTTTTATCGAGAGATTAAAACTATTATCATAAAATATTTCATGTCCCGGTACATATTCGGCCTCTTCAATATTGTTAATATGAAATTCCTCATCTTGCTCAAATGTCTCGTTCTCATCTACTCCGCTACTATAATATTCTTCGGACATCATTGATACTTTTTAGAAGTCATTCAGGGAAAAAAATGAAAAACACCGAGAAAAACATAACAAGCAGTAGTCGCCGGGGGTTTCTAATCACTTCCTCTTATTCCCAGAGCCTTATGATTCTCGTAGAAGGTTGCGTCTCACTACCTAGCGGCTGGTGTCGGAACTACTACTCTTCTGAGTAGGTGTGCGGAGTGGGGGAAGCGTGCGCTAATTTGAATGCGCGTAAGAGTAAGGCGTTGCGTACAATACAGATATATAAGCAAACTACAAAACTTGCACATTAGAAAAAGAAAAAAAGCAAGAGTATACCCTGAAAAAATATCAATTGTTCGTCCATAAGATTAGAGTGGATTCATTTATTTGTTCCTCACTTTTCTTCTTTATACAACTATAGAAGCTTTGACAGCAATTTATATTTATTTTATAACTTTCTTAAGGTCAAATTTAGATAATATAAAAAATGTAATGAAGAATTGATTATTTAGTTAGAAATATGAATTTGACTTTATGCAGCAAAAGATATATTTTACTTTTTACATTATCAAAAAGAGATTACATAGATACAGTAACTAAAGAGATTTTATTTTTTGCTGGGGAAGAAACATCATACTTACCACAAGTTTTACCCTTTTAAAGGTAATTTTTATAGGATATACCATTCTATTATGGTTATCGGCCTTTCCCTTTTGTGCATATCTTCGTTGACGCTGTATGCTGGCGCGGCGCATGGGAATCGACGTATGACGATATACCTATACCGTTATCGTTCTCCCTTTTGTTCCGAACTTCTTCGCTGTAAACCGCCGGTGGGGAGACTTATTGGATTCCTCTTTCTGCGTGTATTCGCTTTCACAGTACGCACTTAACGTGTAATTGATTTATTTTGATTCCACTATTCTAATTCAAATATTCCCTTACATTTAATTATTATTTATTATAACTTTTAATTTCAATGCATATGCATTGTTGCATGATGCATATGCAACGGCTGATGTCAACAAAAATATAAGGGAGAATAAAAATAGAATATACGTTATAGACGGGAAACCCTGTTTCAACTGTGGAAGATTTGGACATAAAGGAATAAAATGCAGAAACAATTCCACTTGTACGAAATTTGCTGGTGTTCATAAAGCAAGTAAGTATAACAGTGATGAAATCGCATGCGCCAACTGTGAATATAGCAATAATAGATAAAATACAAACTTCCAGACTGACCATGAAGTAACTAACATCGACAAGTACGAAGTTTTTAAAGTGAAAGTAAAGAATTACATTGATACGACTGATTACAGTATTAAGCCGATAACTTTGATAAAGTAGGTAACTACCTTAATAAACCAATGACGAACACATAAATCAGTTTATCTGTAGAATCTCTGAATTCGATTAACAGGAGAATAACAAATAGAAAAACATTCAATAAACGAAATCAACAACAAAAAAATCAGGATTTGGATGAAATAATAAGAAAAGAAGAGGAATACAGTGATACTCAGAGTTTTAATGAAAATTTGGAAAAAAATGAATTCCTAATTTTATATGTTAATATAAGAAGCTTAAATTTTAATTATAATAAACCCGAAGTATTTGTTGATAGTTTATAAGGTAAACCAAGTATTATTGTATGCACTGGGACTTGGTTGATGCACCATGTAGATTTCTTTCAAATACCTGGATATAATCTCCTATTATATTAAAATGTTACCGGTCGCCGTTCGTCGTCGTATGGTATATATAGTGTTTCACAGCTATACCTATTAAGTACCCTTCTGGTGTGTAATTATAACAATGATGTGATTTTTTATGGTGCTTTTATTTTTCATGGTGAATTTATTTTTCACGGTGATTTTATTTTTTATGGTGCTTTAGATTTTTATGGTGCCTTCATTTTTTACGGTGTCAATATTTTTTATTATAGTGCGTTCATTTTTTACGGTGTATTATTTTACGGTGTTTCATTTTTTTGGTGTTTATTTTTACGATGTTTTTATTTTTTATGGCGTTTCATTTTTTGGTGTTTCAGTTTTTACGGTGTTTTTATTGTTTATGGTGCTTTTATTTTTTATGGTGCTTTCATTTTTACGATGTTAATATTTTTTATGATGCTTTCATTTTCTATAGTGTATCATTTTATGGTGTTTTTATTTTTTATGGATTTTACATTTTTTATGGTGTTTTTATTTCTTATGGTGTTTCATTTTTTACGGTGTTTTTATTTTTTATGGTGTTTCTATTTTTTATGGTGTTTCATTTCTTAAGGTATTTTTATTTTTTATGGTGCTTTTATTTTTTACGGTGCTTTCATTTTTTATGATGATTTTACTTTTTATGGTGTTTCATTGTTTTGGTGTTCATTTTTTTTTTAATTTTTTTTTTATTTTAACGTCGCTCTATTTATGCTCCCACGCAGTGCTAATCAACGACGGAGATCTACAGTGTGTTTGTAAACAAAGCACATGTAATATTTTTACAGAGGTGCTGGTGTCAATCGGTCGAACCTTGGGCTCGAACCCGGGACTGCCGGACTACGAGCCCATCGCTCTACCGACCGAGCCACCATAGGCCTCTGGTGTTCATTTTTGTGTTGTTTCATGATTTACGGTGTTTTTATTTATATGGTGCTTTTATTTTTTAAGGTATTTTTATTTTTTATGGCGCTTTTATGTTTTATGGTGCTTTCATTTTCTATGGTGTATTATTTTATGGTGATTAATTTTTTATGTTGCTTTCATTTTTTATGGTGATTTTATTTTTTATGTCGTTTCATTTTTTTGGTGTTTCATTTTTTACGGTGTTAAATTTTTTATGATGTTTTATTTTTTAGGGTGTTTTTATTTTTTATGGTGTTTCTTTTTTTGGTGTTTTATTTTTACGGTGTTTTTATTTATTATGGTGCTTTTATTTTTTATGGTGCTTTCATTTTTTACGGTGTTAATATTTTTTATGGTTCTTTCATATTCTATGACGTATTATTTTATTTTGTTAAAAATTTTTATGGTGTTTTCGTTTATTATGGTGTTTACATATTTTATGGTGCTTTCATTTTTTATGGTGTTTTTATGTTTTATTGTGCTTTTATTTTTATGGTGCTTTCATTTCCTATAAGTTTTATAAGTTTATGGGGGATTTTATTTTTTATAGTGTTTTAATTTTTATGGTATTTTTATTTATTATTGCTTTTTTTTTGTGTTTTGAATTTTATTGTGTATTTACTTTTTACGTTATTGTTCATCGTTTTGGTTAACCTTTATTATGGTATTTACTTAACCTTATATGTGAGTGAATTTGTACAGATGTATATTTGTAGTGAAATTTGCTCTCTGCATTATACAGGATTGAGACAGTCATTCTTTTGTTGCATTTAGTGTAACATTTTGAATGCCCGCATTACAAATTTATTTATTTGTTTCAATTTTGATTTTGTCTCATAATGTTACTTATATAAAATGTCCAATTTAAGAATTCATATTTAGAAAAAGATGTGTAAGCTGCTGCCTTAAATGGCGCTGCTGATAAGTTATGTGTGCTACGAATTTATTGTGTCTTCTAAATATGAAGTAACTGCTATATATTTATAGAAAAATTTTTACGTATTACGTTTTATTATCAGCATCATTTTGTAGTTGTAAGTTAATGTAGCACTAAAAACGTTAGATAATGTATCTTCTTTATTAACACTAAAATTATTATTACTAATATTGATTGTTATAATAATATTATCATTATTTTCTTCAACATTGAATTCTTCAAATGAATGACCATTACTTAAGAATATTTCATTTATTTGTCGTAAAGCAATCGTTTCTCCTATTACAGGATCCAATTTTGGATCACAAAAATGTACGGAACAACAAATCTATTATCAGCAATTTTATTTCTAGGGTAGATTATAGTTTTTCCATTATTTCTTCTTCGATATAACGGATACCCTGTAGTATTATATGCAGTTTGATCAATAAACATTTTTGGAAAGTTTTTAGTGCATTGTTTTGTATCTTTATCCATGCAAGGTGAATTTAAATTAATTTTACCACATGGTCCATGAATCATAAATTATTTCACTGCGTTATTTCTGAACTTATAATAGTATCAACTTGTTCAGCATTATATAATTTATCATCATTGTCTAAAAATATGAGTATATGTATATGGGGTAACCCTTGGTTTTTGGAATTCAGTAACATAAGTATATGCTATGCATTTACCGAAAATCCCTTTTTTAATTATTTCTTCTTTTAATTTCTTCACCTTTTCATTAAATATTCTTACTACAATTTCTGGCCTGTTTATATTTTCACCACTTTCTTCAATATTTTCTATGATTTCTCTCCATTTAGGATTACAAGTTATTGTAATAAACAAACCATGTTTTCCAAATTTCTGTACTAAACACATAGCATCTACAAAATTCTGTTGCATAGATCGCGGACTTCCTTGAAAACTTAATGGTAATATAAACATTTTTCCAATTTTCGAACAATGATCATTTTCATACTGTTTCTTATGCAAATAATCCATAACCCCTATATATAATTCAGTTCTTAATAAATGTTGTTGTTTTTTTAAAAAATACAATCTCGACCCTTCAACTTTTATTCATGCATCAACAATAAATTGCTGAGTTAGTTTACCTAAACTCAAAAAGGGATTGAATTCGTTTCGAATACTAAATTTATACGAATAATACTGTAACATTCAAATATTATTCTTATTATTATTTCTTTTCATATTTGGCATCCAACCGTAACCACCTGCGGGAAACATAAGTGGATATGCCATTGGGTCTACATGTTTACTTATGAACGGTATACTGATTGGTTTTTCAAGTTTAGAAAAAATACAAATATATCTCTCAATAGGAGGTTCACCATTATTATCAACAAAAATAACAGCAACCTCGTTACATGTAGAAATATTATACTGTCTTTTATCTAAATTATGATTTCTTTTCAGTAACATTTTTATTTCTCTTGACCTAATTCCAAGTTTTTTAGAACGATCATTTTCTTTTTGTTCTACTTCATACATCATTTGGTAAGCATATGCATAAAGATTCATTTTACGAATAATTAAATCTAATTCACGCAATAGCCCTGCTGAAAAAAATTAATTAAAATCAATAGAAAAAGTTCAATCACTTTTCAAGCTAATTCTTAATCCCGAAAATGACATTAAAAGTGCATAAAAAATAAATATTTATAAAAATCAATAAGAGGTTATTAAAGGAGCATTTATAAAAATCGATTGAACACTATTTATATAAATCTATTATACTTACGTATCGATTTTTATGTTCATTTAATCAATAGATTTTTATAAATTTTAATCATATTTTATAAATGAAATGTTTGAATTATTTGTAATTGTAATAATGAGAATTAAGAATTAGTGTGAAAAGGCATTAAATTTTTTTTT
>UELV01174877.1:0-14982 GCA_900490015.1 Megastigmus stigmatizans | reverse complement strand
CGGCTCGCGACCGCTCTCTCTGCCGGCCTGCGCAACAAGAAGGAGCGCTCGCTCCTCTGTCGAGCTCCTTGCTCCGGTTGCTCCTTCTCCTAATTTTTGGAGCTTTTCTCGCGCTCTCTCTCTCTCTCTTGCTTCAGCGCGACTCTATTCTCTCTTTACTCTCTCTCTGTCTCTCGCATGCCGTCGCGTTTACCGCGGTTCGTCATGTGTCGGGCCGTCTCGTTATTTGTCGTCGTTCGTCTTGATCGTGTGTCGTGTGTGTCGCGTCTCCTGACGCTTCCTCACGTTAATACGCGAGCCCGTGGAAAGTTCCGCTCGCGTTTGTAACGCAGGCTAAATCCTGTGTTACAATGTAAAGTAAAAGATCCAGAGACTAGAACATGATGGACAGAGCTAGAAATTGATCTATTCTATTTTCTATCCTCTATCTATAGTATCTGAATACATTTGACCAATCACAGTCTAGGAAGAAATTCATATAGGTATTCTAATACTGGTGTGTCCAGTTACTGGGTCTTTTACTTTTTACATACAGTCAAACCAGCAACCCTGAAAACCTGACTACCCTACTTGCATAGTTGAGTGTTCGATCTGTGTGAGCACAGTGCATCGCTCCCAGTGCTCCCACTCTGCTTCAAGATAAGCGTTTCTAAAAGTGGCAGTGCCAGTGGCAAAACTCAAGACAGTATTTGCTACTTACAACAGATACATTTTTATGGGGGAAAATACACAATGAACTACAATTATATTGGGTTAATAAAGACATTGACTTCGCTAAATCAGCGCGTATTTATCAAGAAGGTGAAAAGCAAAAAATTAGATTTTTAAATTAATCTTTATTTCAACAAGAACTCCATAATGGCGAATTAGTCGATCGGGAATGGATGTTGTATTCGCCATCAAATGGTTGTGTGCACTGCTTTGTGTGCAGATTATTTTCGTCCGAAAAAGATCAGTTCGCTTTCCACGGTTTTAATGACTGGAAGCATTCAAGCGTATTTTAGACCACGAAAAAAGCAAAATCAATAAAGAAAGTTCAATAACTTATTGTAAAAATGAAAAAACAATTTAACTAACGATGGATCGCTTAAGTTTTCATAAACGAACAAAATGAACCTATAAATTTTAGAATCGGACAATAATCGTGGATTAAACTTGGAAAAAACGAAATTGGCAATTTTTTATTCCTTAACCTATTGATCTATTAGTTGAGAAACATAATAATAACATTGTTGATGTTTTATTAAGTAAAGAATAAGTTATTTGCAACGTATAGTCATTCAAAATACACCACTTTCATGTAAAAGTACTATTAGCTAATATTGTTCGAATAGTTGCTGCTTTGACTTGCAGGTATCGCTTGTACATCCTTAAGAGGAAGCCGGACGAGTATAGTTGCGACGTTTACGGTTTCATACTTTTTTCGCTCAATTTTCAATATTTTAACACTTTGTAAATTGAGTCCAATTCTGTGAACTACAAAGAATTGGGCTCAACTTGAAAAAAGTTAAAATATTAAAAATTGAACGAAAAAAGTATAAAACTGTAATCGCCGGTAACTATGCTCCTCCGGCTTCCCGTTAAGAAGAATTTAGTAGTTACGCGAAAAAAGAGGTCGTAAATTTGAACTTTAGGATTCGCATTGCACGTTTTGTCTATTTTGGTAGTAATGGGTTAAGTAATATTTTTCATTTCGTTTAATGTAAAACTGAATTTATTCATAAAACTGTTTATATTTTTTAAAGTCAGAGTGACTATATAAGTACCTATTGCCACCATTGCCATTGTTCTTACAATAATTTGTATAAAGTATTTGAAGTAATTTACTAATTATTATTTGTTTAAATTAAAATAATTTATTCTACTACTCATAATATGTGAATTGTAAGAAATGTATAAAATTTTATATTCAATATATAAATATACACTGTACATCTAATTGTACTTGTTTGTATATGTCTATTAATTCCAATGAAGATATGATGTGCACAATAATCTGGTAAAATTATTTCATAGTTCTTTAGCCAAATATGTCTGTTATACTGTCTATCACATTTGATAATATATTCTTGGTGCAATCATTCAATATCGGTGAAGATCCAAGACCAGCTAATTCATAAGATTTAACTGCATTATCCGTTGGGCGATGTCCAATAGTAAGGTTAAGATTAATATCTAAATGTTTCCCAAGAATACCAGAATCTGGCCATGTTATTCCTAATACACCATCATTTGTACCATCGGGCGTAGGATTACTGAAATTATAAATTAAAATACATTATATAATGTAGGAGATAGTTATTGTGATGAGTTGATTAAATTACTCCAATAGAAGTTTTTCTTTAGTATAAAAAGAAAAAGACTAAATTTTTTGGGAAGTTTAAGGATGATCCTCAAACTTCCCATCGTTATAGTAATATTAAGTACATAACATATTCATCCAATTTTATATCCATACTAAAGTCGATTGACGTTAATTGACAATTAATTTTTAAATGTCGTGTAAGAGGTCCATTCGTTTTATATTGATTAAAACGATTTTTATCTATTGATCGTGAACATCAATTTGTTACCTATTTAAAACTGATTTACTAGATAAACAATCAAAATTCTGTAAGTAAGATTTTATTTATGAAGTCAATTGCAGTAAATAAAAATTAATGAGTAATTTGTGGATACAATTTGGAATTGAAGCTGATTAAAGTCGATGACATTTCAATCATCAAAAGTCAATTACATTTATTAAAATCGGTAAAAGTCGATTATATTTGAGTTGGATTAAGTCGATTCCAATCTGCTTTTTCCATCAGAGATATTTTATTTAGTATGAATTCTTAGTGTTATATAATTTTTTTAGTATTGTACTCAGTTTTTTGGAGTCGTAACTAATTGTTTTATTTAACACTCAAAAATTTAGAATTAAATCTCATTTCCAAGTGTACATACTCAGTTTTTAAGAATTAACTCTCACAAGGAGTTGCACCCTCCAGGTCATGGATTTTGCTAAAACTTTACATAGATGTTCTTTGGCAAAAAATATGAAACACGGGTCTCGGCGTTAGTGCCAATGCGCCCTAAAGGCCTAGTTAAAGTCCATTTGGTTAAATTACATGAAAAATCATGGTCATCTTTAAACCTTTATTGTATGGCCAATATACATTGTAGAAAATGTTAGAAAAAGTTATGAGCGATCGAAAATTCAGTTAATTTTGGACGCATTTTTCAACTAAACTATACGCTAAATTTTAAGGCCCAAAAATTAACTAAATTTTTGACCACTCATAACTTTGGAACGAAAAATGCTAATAACTATAATGCAAATGAAAGCTTATTATCTGTAATTTTGATATCTCTTTTGTAACATTCTTTATAATATATATTGGCCTTACAATAAAGGTTTAAACACGACCATTAACATATCTTAGGTCGATTTTATTATAAATACGACTCAGTTTTTTGGTGTATCTAGGACATGTAAGGAAAAAGTTATTAATATATTCTTTCTCAAGCGTTTAACATTGAGTCTTATGGAATAATACGGTTTTCATAAAGTTATGAAATAAATAACGTCATATTTTAATGAAATTTTGCATCAGATGACTTTACAAGCTAAAGAACATTTTGAGTGTTTAATTAGAATGATTCAGTACTTATGAACAGAGAAATAAATTTATATAAAAAATCCGTGACGTGGAATCGTCGCAACGAAGGTTAAGTTTGGATACATGCATTAGAATTCGAACCACACTGTTTGAATTCTAATGTATGTATGTATAGGATGTAAAAACTAATTTATCACAATTAAATAAAAAATCTAAACATCTAAAAATTTAAATATCTAAACGTCATACTAGTCAAATGCGAGAATAAATTTAAGAGTATACACCCAAAAATGAGTATTAACTCTTTAAAAAAATGGGAGGTTTTTTATACTGAAGTTTCTTTTTTTCCTATTCAAAATTTTGATCGTATAAAGACGTTTTGCAACCTATTAAATCTATTTCACAAGATAAATCTTAAAGATTTATGTGATTTATGTCATTTACGATTTATGTGAGCTAAACATAATAAATTTTTGGTAATGAAAAATCTATTTCGGAATATGTTTGTTCTCTTGTATGCAGAATACTTATGCCTAAATAGGAAGACAAATGTTATTGATTGAAACGAACTACATTACTATTATTCTGAATAGTAAAGTTGTTCGTTATATTCACATAATACAAGATTCTTTTGCCAAATATTAAAGTTACGATTAACAAGATCTGTTTTTTTATATACCAAATGTTTGACAAGAGTATAATTAAAGTTATGAAATAACGTAAATTACCCATATTTAGCAAAGTTTGTCCACATTCTAACAAATCTTCGTCTTGTAATTTCAATGTCAGGATTATCAAGTGGAATATTCAAATGTGGTCTATAAAATATGTATACTAATTCATCTTCATGAGCGACACCTGCAAATATTTATAATTTAGATTTAACATCGTTTTACAATTTTGTAATTTAAAATTCAAGGTGAAATAAAGATTGTATTTACCTTTAAGATCATTGTTCTCTGCTCTGTGAGCTGAATATTTCGAATCGTAAGAGAACCGATAATAATATATTGGATAGTCGTTATGTATTCTCAGAAATTTTTGCTTCGAATCAATTCCAGTGATGAATAATAAATTCGTTGTATCCTTAAATGCAGTGAAAAAAAGTAAATTATTTTATTTTAAGAAAAAGTTTATAAATGCTAAATAAGAAAGAAAATTAATTTAATTTCGTAACTACTTTGTGAAATTTAACTAATAATATATTATACGGATGATGTGGGGTCAATGTATCAATCAATGAACCATCACATAATCAATATATAAGAACATATCCAATGGTTTAATAGGTTTAAAAAAATAAGACTTTAAGACTATTAAGCCATTTAAATTTTTGTGTAAAATTATTTCATTTAAAAACTACTTTAAAATGTGGACAGTCATTCACCGATGTTTCTAATTTTTTGTGGAATATACAATGCGTACGTGGCTTATTACTCTCTAAAATTGATGAATTAATAATTATAATAATTTGCAAGTCCTAAGAATTCGTTTTTACATATAATTTATTTAATATGAATAATGAATATTAAGAAATTGATGACACTATTCCTAAACCCCATACAAATCCAGCCACGCATCCGTACAGTAACATACAAATTGAGAAAATATATAAATGCCTAAACAGATACCTTCACACATCTATAGCAATAATTACCTTTATTAGTTGATATACAGCTGTTTCTGATAAATCCGAAATTGTCTCTACAGTTTGCGCAACGATTTCTGACAAGAAGGGAAGATCGATTGACAGTGCTCCAAGCTTAACACTGTTTAATGCAGCATTTGATAAATCTAATAAGTAACTCACATCTGCAAATAAAGTAATTTTAATTGAATAATTTTGAAGTCTTCAGATCATTTAATTTATTTATAATACTTTATACAGCTTATACACTTTTATCTTACTTCCAGCGAACGCCACCGTTTCAGATGAAGTGAAACCCATCATATGCGGACCCTTACTATAGTCACCAGTAGTATATTTTACTAATGTACATTCTGTTAAAAACTTTTCTTGGTTTTTGGCAACAGAAGAACTTTCAACTGTGGGCCTAAAAGGTATCTAGAAATAAAACAATATAACATATTAAATTCCGAAATATGATTTTCTTATGAATTGATTCTTTGAAAATGTATTTTTTTAATTAAATCTGTATATCTTTTCAAATACTGTAAAGTGTTTTAAGATACTTATGGCATAAAACTAGAATGATAAAATGCAGAAAGAACACGTTTCAAAACTATAAATTTTTATGGCAATGTATTGCTTACACGAATAAAAAGATGTTTTTAAAATTCTAAATACAATTCTAAATGTGTAAGTGTGAAATGTCTTATAGAAATGATTTTTTTGAATACATGTAATGCGAATAATCAAAAGTTGCTTATAATACTTCATCCATCAAAAACTTGATAGAATTTTAGAATCATATTTTTCTTCTGCAAGGTGGACTGCTCAAAACATAATGTCAATAAACCCTACAAAATAAGTATACGAGTGTAAAATCTACGATGCATAAGAAAGTTATACAATGAAATCTTGGAAAAATGTCAAAAATTAAAATGAAAATGAAAGTTACATTTGTTGCGTTTCGCCCTCAGTACCTACTATGGGCTCATCGGTAAGATTATTATTATAGCCGTATTTTAGACGCAAAATTGTAAACTGGCTTGAGGTTCCTATGTAGAGAGAAATGATAAAATTAACAGTGGGAGCCGAAAGTTCGGCCTACATTTAGTCTAAACTAGCCTAAGATACAGCTGCCTGTCATCTTACTGATGAGCCCAATATAGGTACCGACGACGAAACGCAACTTTCATTTTCACTTTAATTTTTGATATTTTTCCAAGATTTCATTGTATAACTTTCTTATGTATCGTAGATTTTAATTCCGCGTGCTCATTCCATAGGGTTTGTTGACTGCATATGCCTTAAACAGTCCACCTTACAAAAGATACATATGATTCTACAGCTGTTTAACATTTTTGTCAATTTTTTTCTTTTTTTATTTTCTACAACACTATTAATTTTAACACAAATGATGCGCATAATTTTTACAGTTATTTATACTTCATACAATATCAGTTATTATTTTATTTATGTCAAGGTAGAAATTTTTCATGCGCGTATGAAATACTAGTTTACACCCTGCAAATCCAAGTGTGTAAAAGTACACGTTTGTGTCACAGATTTTACAATTGCCTATGTTTGATATGAATAACAAAAATGTATGACCAACGTGTTACTTTAACACAGTTGGATTTGCTGTGCACTAAGCGCAATGAAGCAACCTTTTCAGTAATCAAATTATTTTCATTCCAGTTTAATTTTTACGAGAACTATAAAAGTGATGTGCTGTACTGTTGGTATGAAGTATGCATATATATGGTATTAAGAATAATATTACTTACCAATGGGATATCATTCGTTTTACTAACAATATCAACTGCCGAGGCATTATGTAGTGCCTTTAATAAGGAAGTTTTGCTCAATGTAGTTGTTCCCAATTTTGATCCAAGTATGAAAGCCTCCTTTTCAGCTTCTGCTGTAGTTTGGAATCCCCAATATAAGCAAAGGGGAGATCCACTCTGTGAAATGGATTGGCTAAATAACCCTGTAAGATTGCATTCTTCTTATGAACTACAATTATAAAGATTTTTATAGAACTATTTAACATTACATTAGCTGTGAGCTGAATTCTAGATAAATTTTCCAATGATCAAGTTACATTGCAGAATCACTCTTCACACAATGTTACTTTATACGCGGATAAAACTTTTGTTTTAATGATATTATGCACTTAGACTACCATACACATATTTTTAACAATCGTTTTTTATTATTATAAAAAAAGAAGTCATTTCTACGGAACGTCTTACCTGAGCACCATGTCCTTGTAAGTATTGTGCAATACTTAAGTTATTTAGATGTATAGTATTGTAAAATATTTTATTTTAATTAATTTATTATTTGCGGTAAACGTGTGAATAACAGAAAAATTGAATAATTTAAATGATTATAAAAAATAAACTTTTATTTTTTATCTAAAATATTATATTTTTTTCACAGTCCGACTATTGCGTTCGCAGTTGCGGAGATAACCCGAAAATAAATTTGGACAAAAATGAGTATAAAAAAATATTATTTTCTATTTTATCAATTATTATTATTAATAAATTTTATAAATTATTATGCACAACTATATTCTTTTACCTTCTTCCTTTAAAAAAATAATTTTTTATTTGTTTAATTTATTTTATGTTGCATCAACCACGAGGCTATTAACTTATAATTACTTAAAAAATAATTTATTCTCTTTATTAGTATGATTAAATAGAGTTAAATATAAAACAATTACTCTATATAATTAAAAAAATATTTGTCCACAAATAAATAAATTAATCAAAAATAATGTTATGCAGTTTGAATTTTGACTTATTTAGAATTATGAAATGATTCGATAAACGTAAATAAACTGATTTTAAAAAACTAATATTACTCTAAATATATAACAATAATTACTCGATTATAAAGTAACTTTTAACTATAAATAGTTTAGACAATTATTCGCTATAATATCAAGTGAAAATAAACTCTTAGCTTATTTTTCACTTTAAAAATTTGAAATTATACCTTTTGACATATCTGAAAGCACGTGAAGATCAACGGATATGGAACCAGCACTTTGTCCGAAAATTGTTACATTCTTAGGGTTTCCTCCAAAGTAAGCTATATTTTTTTGAACCCATTTCAGAGCTAAAGTCTGATCTTTTAAGCCAGCATTTCCAATAGCATTTTCATGATTCAAATTTAAAAATCCTGAAATATAAATTAAGAAAATTTTGTGTTTTATTATTGATTACTTTAAAGTCAAAATCAAGTAAACATATTTTAAAATAAGTATTTTGCAAATGAACGACTATAATGTAAACTCAGCAAATCTAAATAGTTTCACATTTTCAAATACGAAATCAAAAGATTCTTTTTACATAATTGTCATTGGAATTAAAATATATCTATAATGTCAAGCCATATGTATTTTTCTTATCTCTATATTTTTATGATACTTAATTACATTTACTTTACTGCTTGTGTGTGAATTACTGGTAATATAAGTGTGGTAATATTATTTACATTATTAACAATTAGTTTTTTCCAAAAATTAATCTCTATCTTTATAGATTTCTTTAAATGCGAGACCCGGCAAGATACACATCTTTCCGACCATATCACATCCCCTTAAACAAAAGATAATTTTCAATGCATATGACATTTTATATTCTCTTTACTGCTTATAGATTTAACAATTTAATTTAAAATTTAGTTTAATAACTACCTTTTTTCTAAAAAGGATAACTAAGCAAAAACTCCAGTTATTTATTAATAAATAGCTAAATTTCAGGAAACATTAGCTTAAATGTTGTGAAGTAATCAATTTTTAGTTATTGTATAGATAATTTTTTTTACCTAAAGCACCAAGACGGTAATTGAAGGACACCACTATTACGTCTTCTTCAAGAAGAAAATCAGGACCATAGTAAGAACCATTAGAATTACCGGTCCTGAATGCACCTCCATGAATCCAAACCATGACAGGTTTTGATATTGATCCATTAAATTCCGTCTATAATATTAGAAAATCAATATGTATTTTTAGATTGAAGAATTATTTTAAATAATAATAAAATATTATTACGTGTGGTGTAAAAACATTAAGGTATAGACAGTCCTCTGAGCCAACGACGGTATCACTTGTACCATTGTACTGAGTACACATACTTCCGTCTGAAGTTGCATTTAATACACCTGTCCATTCTTCATGTTCAACGGGAGGCTGAAAACAAATAGTTGTTTTTTCAATAATTTAATGTTTCACCTATATACTAATTCTAATTGTAAATGCTTCAAGTAAAATCAATTTATAGTTTTTTTTTTAAAGTGTCGAAAAGTACTATTTTTCTGGAGGACCCATACGGTCTTGAGGGGAATTTTTTTTTTTTTTAATCAAGTATTTAAAATATTGTTGGAGACGATTGACAATCAGTGAAATTCACTGATTATTCAGTTATTAGTATACTACTGAGAATAAGTGAGCTGTGAGTAGATCAATAAAAAGAACAAAACGGTAGATTGAAAAAAATTATGACATTTGATTATCTTCAGTGTACATTCACCAATTATTCAGCTATAAATATGACAACATGGTTTATAAACTGAAAAGTAAGCAACCGCTTCATATATCAGACATTGCAAATTACGTAAACTACTAAGTTATATAAGTAACTTCTATCTATTCTACCAGATATTTAAACATTTTTTATCATTCTAAACTAAAGATCATTTAAAAATATATTGTTTTACAGTTTGTACTATCATCAGTATTTGCATATGAATACTGTCACCCGGCAATTTGCATTTAAATTTTAAATTTAACAATTGACTAACGCAGTCTGGATTTCAGCTGGAATTGACTGAAATTCCATAAAAAAATTCCAGGCGCATTCTAGGCCAATCCAGATGGAATTCCAGTTATACTAGATTTTTTTACTAATTACGAATAATTAAAGCTTTCACAGATTTGTGTCCATATTTGTTGATATGTGTTACGATGCGGATGATAACACCCAAACTGGGAGATTAAATTTTAATCTAATTTTTGATATTTTAATTAAGTTTAAAAAATTATGCTTTCATTTTTCTGGAATTCCATCTGGATTGGAAAATTCAGCTGAATCTGTCTCTAAACGGGGCTTCCATTCCTTAACATAGGCAATGTTTAAAATAAACAATTATTTCCAACGAATCTAATACTTTACCTAGATGTATAATACATTTTAATGAATTAAGTATATAAAATATTATTCTGCGAAAACCGTTTCATTTATAGATAATAAATATGATTGTTAGTAATTGTACCTTAAATCTCAGTTTACCAAGTGGTGGCGTTGCATAAGGGATTCCTTTAAAAGCTGCAAACTCCAACTCATTTAATACTGTAGTTAAAATTTCGCCTCTTACAGAGCCTTTATGTGTTTGTATCACAGATGTTAGCGCCGCATCTCCTCTTGCAATCGACCCAATCAGCAAAGTGACCAATGTCAAAAATATACTTCTAGTCATCATGTTCACTATTTTCAAAGTTATTAATTGGTTGTATTATTTCATTAATTAACGTACGTTAAAGCTATAGTAATACTGAAATCTAATTATTAACTGTCTCTTAAATTACACATAGCACTAACCATACCCACTACTAACTACATCGAGATCTTTTTATAAAGTTCTTTATAAGCAAAAATTCCGGATAGCTTTCAGGGTCAACGCATATTATTTTGCCTGAAGTTAGAGCGTATGTTATTTGCTCACGGATTTCATATAAAGTTATCAAAAGGCAAACTTATCCATTACCGTGATACATGAGACAACAGAATTACATAAAGTTTCCTTAAATGAATACAAAATTAATCGTATTAATGAAACTACAATTATTTTTTTCTACATTTGTCATTTATTATTTTAAAATTTCTTATATTCTTGTGCCAGTAATTTTATTTCTACTCATTATGCTCAAATAAGTATGAATAACCAATCACAATCAATTATCAAAGAATTTTTTATTAATAGAGGGTAAGTATATTAATTTAATAAATCACATTGTTCTTACATTTTATACGTTTATACGTTTACTTAAATAAAGGCATTTAAAATGAATTTGAGCTATGAAAGTGCATTTATATCTAATTAAGGTATATATATAATAGCTGCAACTGACTCTTACTATGTTCAAGAGCAAAAATAATTTTCGTACCATAAAGTTAATTCTAAATTCAAATAAGATAATTTAAAAAACGATTTGAACATGCTGGTTTTTAACTCATTATGTCCGTACGTCACGTACACGTCATATGAAAATTGAAAGCCATAACATTATTGAAATTCAAATGCTGTGCAAATCTGAGTGGTTCTTTAGCAACGCCAGAATAATGTATGAACCACCGAATATATTAAAAAAAAAAATTTCTTTTTTGTAACTTACACGTCTCATACGGTCTTAATGAAAAAATATAAACTTTGTACAAAAAATAAAATGCGCCACAGCCATTTTGTGATAAATGCGATATTTATTTATGCTGCAAATTACTTATATGTGTATCACAATGAGAAAAATTAATTTTGTTTACTATAAAATTTATAAGAATTATGTAATCGAATAATTATAAATTTTGAAAAATTGTATCCTTGATGTAATAAATAGTTTCTTTTTTTCAAACTTTTTTTTGTGCATATGAATTCTACCAAAATAATTATAAAATATTATCATATAAATATAAAACACCTTAGTATACTTATACCTTTATGCATTAAGTTGGTTATATAAAATAAAAATTATATTATAAAAATTATATTTAGTAACAAACAGATCAATGGAAAATATTACATATCTTATTTTATGCATAGTCAAATTAATCCTTTGTGTTGAAATACGAAATCTGTTTTCAGAATTGATTAAAGTAAAGAGATAACGTTATTTATGAAAGCATTGACATACTCGAATTAATTATAATTTTATGATTCTTTCACTCGGTGGAATGTTTAAAAAATCGTTAAAATTTAACACGATCGCTGTCAGACTCATCAAGATTTCGTGCGACAATGAGTACTAAAAAGTCCACAAAATTACTTTCATAATGTTTCCCCACTTGAATACGGGAACATTCGTACAGGGATCTAAAGATTCCATAAATTCTTCATGTTTGTAGTTTTAGGTTTTATGCGTGCCATACTGATATTTATTGGGGAAATCCATGGGCAGCATGTGGACATTCTACTTTCTAAATTGTTGTCGAATTACAAATATTTACGTACGTAATAATTAATTTTCAATATAATCTGTAGGTATATATTTTTAGAATTCATTTTACATTTCAATTTTCATGATCTACAAAATCGAGTACATAAGTTATTTGTAATCACAATTTTGCCTCTTAAGAGTACTTTCATAGCTAGCGTTAAATTAAACTATTTTGCAAGACCTTTTGTTTTACTGCATTCATTAAATTTAAAGTTGAATATACTTTCTGTTAACAGATTAAGAGAAAACAATTTTTATTAGACGTATACAAAGATACAAGTTGGAAATGTGTAGTAGTATTTTTCTTAATATTAGTTCTCTCCTGAAAACTTCTGAAACATCTGTTAATTTATCGTCTTTAAGTATGTGACATAAGATAAACAATCTGTGAAACATTACAAGTACATCGAACATCAAATCTAAATATAGTTCTTATTATATAATATGATACAACACAGCAATAAGTGTATCCATGGAAATTTTAAACTAGCCGAGCCTGTTTATGACAGAAAGATATGTATTGTACATATGTTAAAGTCATCAGAAAATGGTTCAAAGTGACAGTGTTTGATCATTCGACGTGACTGGCGCAACATGCGAATTGTAAGAAAAGAGCAGCAAGGTTGCTACTGCTCCACTATATTGAGTGCTAAAACGTGACCGTCTGTATAGACCAGCCCATTGGCCTCTTATTAAAAGTACAATAATACTTGAGCTTTACAAGAGTGAGCCACATGTGCATATTATAATGTCATTTTAACAATTAAATCTTGTTGCCTTCCAATTCATATAGAATTATTTTATTATTATTATTGAAAAAATTATACATTTTTCAATTAAATAATAGATAAAACTAAAAGTCTCGCTTAAGAAGATTACTTTACTTGTTTATCAAAATGATAAAATAGTTTATAATCCCGAAAAGGTAAATATACTCTAAAACACTAGCTGCTACCTTCCAACTTTTATTATCCTATAGTTTTATAGACAAACGAACAATATTAATACTTTGAGTCTGTACAAACAAGAAATTTTCCACTGATTCTCATCCCAATAAGCACACTTTTCAGAAAAAAGAATTCTATAAGTAATCTTAGATGTCCTCAAAATAATATTACTTATATAATTTTATTAGCGTTCAAAAAGTATTCTTTTTTAGAAAAACAATTTTATTTTTACCACATTAAGATTTACTTTATATAATTAAAAAAGTATTTACAAAGCATTCTTTTTTGGGGGACGAAAAAAATAACGTCTTAGCCAACACGAACAATCTTGATTAAGTAGTGCGAAAACGTACTCACTCATCAACCACACAGGCGTAAAATTCTTTAAATATATATTATGTTTTTCTCGAAGATGTACGTTCATTTTGTATAATTTAATAATACATTTAAAGAATAATCACGTTTTACAATAATTATTAACGATTTTACAGCATATACGCATTAAAATACAAACATTATACGCTTATATAATTATATTATACGTAAAACGTGCACATACCAGGTAATTATTGAAAGAATTCTCAAGTAAATGTTTAACATTTAAACCTACTTTATCAGCGAAATCAAAATTTTGGGTCGCAAGCGTCGCGTAGCATAGTGGTTAAGGTTTATGCGACGTACCCCAAAGATCGCCGGCTCGAATCCCAGGTGTAGGAAAAGTTTTTTTAAGTGTTTAATTTAATTGCGAAAAATTGTGAAGCGTGCGAACATTAATATAAAAGCGACTATATTATATAATATAAATATTTAGTGTTTGATAAAAAAAATTTTAGTTACAATATTTACTGAACAATTCAAGCAAAAATTTTTAAAAATACAATAAAAGAATTCTTATAGAATAATTAAAGAGTGCATACAGCATCACTTTTCAAATTATTAATTTGTATTTGCTCAAAAAAGAATACTTTACTAATTCTTTTTGAATCGTAATAAGCTGATATTTAAGTTGCAGTAAAGTATTCTTATTTATTACTTTTTGACAACTTATGAATTCCACATAAAAGAACTCTTTTAGATTGCTTTATCCATACGTAAACCACACCTTCAAATCATTCGTTTCTGATTCTTCGAAAAAAAGAATACTTTATGAATACTTTACGAATTGTTACAAAGAGGACATTCTCAAACGTATTAAATGTTCATAAAGAATTCTTCTTGAATACTTTTTGAATACTTGGTGAGTAAAGAATTGAAAAAGAATTCTTTCGGAATACTTGTTGTCAAAAAAGAATTAAAAAAGAATTCTTTATGAATTAAAAAAAAATTATTTTTGCTTATTGGGATAACTTCGACACATCTTGTACATTATATTTTTATTTTTAAGCTTCATCCATACGTTTGCTTCATTAAAATTATAATATATATATATGGGAGTGTATGAAAAATATAACGATACACAATAGTTTCCAAAAAAGTACATCTATTTTTTATATTTCTTTTGTTCGTTCGAGTAACAGCATAATTCATTCATCAGCAAAGTTGTTATTCGGTATAACATTTATATACTTCTGAGTAATA
>UELV01174876.1:8901-25561 GCA_900490015.1 Megastigmus stigmatizans | reverse complement strand
TTTGAATTTTAAGCCCGGATTCGGATTCAGCACACCCAAAAACATAAGGTACGGTACCTTGGATTAATTTATTGTTTCGTTTTACAAATGAATTTTGCGATCAAAAACATGATAAAAAAATGACGTCTTTGGTCGTTAATGGGTTAACTGAGAGTTTGTCAGTTAATCGCTGAACGAACTCAGAATTACCACTCGTCGACAACAGATCTGCGAGAGAGAGAGAGAGAGAGAGAGAGAGAGAGCAAGTGAGAGTGGTCACAATCTCAGCGACGAGTAAGTATACAAATTACTGTGTAAAACGGCTTGCAAGCGGCAAGCCGTGTAAGAGTGCGCGTGTGTGTGATTCTCGGCCGTTTCCCGCGTTTTACCAGCCTTCTCGGTTCGCGGTTACTGTTATATTTGTATGTCATCTTTGTTATTTTTAATAGAGAATATACTCAATATTAAAAGAATCACGTCGTCATCATTTCTGCTAAATAAACCGAATTCTTCCCCTTAATTTCCCGCGATTACCGCCGCCTCCGCGGGCACAGTAGAAAAGCATTACTACTGTGCATTAAATCTGAGCAGCTGAACTTGCAAGCATTGTGCGGTGCTCGCAAGCAATATTTCTGAACAACGGAAAACGATACTCTTCAAGAAAGTCTCGTGTTTGTAAACGAGAGCTGTTGGAGCCTGTACAGCGTCAAATCATCGTTCGATTTTGACGCTGCAACGTGTATGCAGGTAGGAGTGAGAACGCAAGTACGTTGGACGATATTGGATATAAATACTTAATAATTAAATTTACTATAACGTTTAAACTAAATGCTGTGTCGCGAATATGAGAAGCAAAGAAAGAATGTAGAGTATGATTATGTAACCGAGAGAGTGAAAAGGAAGCTAGTTTATACGCTGTCCTTCGCAGGGTGACGTCACGAACACGCGATGACGGATTAGCCTATGAGGGCGCTGTAAAGTATGCTAGTGTGCACATGTATGACTCGCGCGTCGCGGCGCGCAAGGTACAGCGCCATGCTCTCGCTCTCTTGATCTCCGACTACTCAACTTACAACACCTTCCGCATAGAGCAGAACAGGGAAACATGGCGCCAACCTTTAACTTCGAGTGTTTTATAATAAATCTGAATTACTTCCAAGAGCTCGTTCCTGTACTGCCCTACAAGCCGATCATCCTATTAAAGTTAAACCCGCGCTAATAAATTTAAAAACATGCTGGATAGATATGAAATATAAATAATGAATAATTAACTTTACTATAACGTTTCAACTAACTGCTTGAGTTAGGATTCTATTATTAACATCGTTAAACTATAAATCTAGATAAGTTTAGTCAATCTAAATCAGTTTTATTTTAATAACACTGAGTGTTACAGGATGGAGCCTGGAATGCCGTGTTTCGACCTCCATCCATGTAGACTACAGCATGATGGAATACATAAATTATGCTAGAAAAGCATGTCAGTGCTATCTATGAGTCTTCTTCAAAGCTCAGCTGCTAATGCTTGTTATCAATCATGGCGTCTGCTTTTGATAATGCATCATTTGGTTTACTACTTTTCATTAAGGCGTTTTATTATCGCTTTAATGCTAGTGTTGTGTATCGTAAAATATTCTATATAGCGATAGGATAGTGCCACTGTAACGTTTTTCATGCATAAATGCGTCAATGCTATTTCACAAAGCGATAAATGTTTTGGATACCCGTAGCAACTTCAATCATTGTCTAATATAATTAATTTATTTAATTTGAGTGATAAATAAGGAGCAGAGGCATATTCATGGTATATTGTACTGTTATATTGTGCAATCTAAAATTTTTTCATCCAAGCCTTGGTCCAAATAATGAAAAGTAAGAATGTCGGTAATGTTGAAATAAATATGGATATACCGCATCCCATTAAGCGACTCGAGAGAGCTATTTTATTTACATTGGAGTTACATGCGAGTTAATTCCTTAATTTTCCCTTTTATCCCGCAATTACCGCCGCTTCCGCGGGTACAGTAGAAAAGCGTTTCTCAAGTATAGGATTTTCCGTGGCACCGTGTATGCAGGAAGAAGTGAGATGATCGTATGAGCGTTCTCACAAGGATAAACCAGTCCCGTTACAATATATTAAAAATTAAATAAATAATTGTTCCAAGATTTTTGTCGTCGGCATTCAGTCTATTGTGTTAAGGCTATTTTTATTTGCTGGTATATACATGTATTACTTAATTAACTAATGTAATTATATTTTTTATATGTTACAGGATTCGAAATACTTGGAGTAGAAATAGATAAGACTTGGTGGAAAAGTTATGCATCTCAATTATTTTTGACGAGTATATTATTTTATGAATCTAGTAATTTCTGTAAAATTAATCATTTCGCTCAAGACTATGCTCTTTTATTTTGCTATTTTAATAATGATGCAGCATTTTTACAATACACGCAAAGTTTCAAAGGTAATATAATTATTATAATTGGACCACAAAATAAAGAAAATCGCTTTACCAACCCATTACCATTTGATAATCGCTTTATTAGTTACGGCTGGAACTTAGAGTATTCAAAGCAATTAAAATTATCAAGAGACTGCATAACTATTTATAAAATTAATAAAACATAATTTCAAGAAATAGTTCTTTATAACTTTTATATTTATTTTTAAAAATATATATATATAATTCTACCTGTTATGTTAAACTGATGTTCAGTGAAAACTTGCTTATAGTAGTTCTAATAGGGACAACTGTTGATCAATGAAAACTTACTTATAATAGCTCTATTAGATACAACTTATGTTGCACTATCTATAAACTAGAAATAAATAAATAAATTATAAATTAAGACTACACGAAAATTACTTCAATAAGTGCAAAAAAAATATACACGTCGGCTTTTTTATGCTAAGTATAGACAAAACATAATTGAAAAATTATGATGTCCTAGTTCTTAGTATTAGGATGTGTTTTGTATAATCTAGTGGAGTGAAGCTCGACGGATATGCTGGGATTTAAATGTTCTGTAGAATTGAAAAAGATCGTTGTACTTACTTTAATTCTCGTTGCTAGTTGTTTTTGATATTTCTCGATGTTCTCTAAGATTGAAATTGAAGTAAATAAACTTTAACTTAGAATTAAAAAAAAATTAAAATATGAATTTATTGGAGTAAAATTTAATATGATACTTTGTAATATTTGTAATAATTTTCTTTTTGAACTACGGAGCATAGAGCATTGCGATAGGTATAAAGTTGATGTTTTCGGTTCTTGTGAATCTGCGGAGCATGGAGCGTCGCGACAGATGGTTTTGGAAGAGGACGGAGTTTCGCAGCAAGACCGAGTCAAAGCCTAATTATCGTTCTCATTTGGTGATTATTATAAAGGCGTTGAAAAGTGGGTCAATCAGTTTTATGTATGTTTGAAATTTTAGGTATGTGGCTTCGTGCTCGTTTTGTTCTCGTTTCGAAAGATTGTGAATTGTATCGTATGGATTTTACATATTTACAAATGAGCATTTTTCGTTTAACAATTGATTCATATTAAAAGATACGTCGTATGACGTAGCAAAAGATTTCCATTTTTTGTGAAAGGACCTTGCAGAATTCTTATAAGCAGAAAGGATTATTTATTATATTAATTATCAAGACAGGCTACACACCAAGAACTGACTCACTTTAGTTGTGTTTCACCGTTTCATATAATCGCAGTTACCGCGAATACAACATCTCTTCCCTTTTCAGATAAGCACCGTCTTCCTGAGTTACAAGAAATTTACAAAGAATACAATAAGTAATTACAAAAATAAATGAAATTAGCGAGTTCGGTGTCATCAAAAAACCTTCTACTTTCTTCTATATTCTTCGCCTCGGTTGATCTATGTGACGTTCTATCATTTTCATGCCCCGTGTTCTCGAACAAGATAAGTCAGCGGACCTATTTTTTTTTTTTACAATTATCCCACTTTTCTACACTGAGAGAAGATCCGCGCTTTAGCCGTCCGGCGAGGGAAGGCAGCTATACGAAATACGTGTATGCAGCTTTACGTCCGTATCGGGCTGCAGCATTCCGGCACCGGGCAGCAGCGCTCCGGCGATCGGAACGCTTAAGTCAGATTGCGTAAAGCAGCTTGCCGGAGAGTATAGGGACTCAGCGCTCCCTTTTCTTCGCACACGTGCAGCCCGCCTTATTCCGCGTCAATACATGATAGGTTCCTGCATCAATACATACACATTGTTTATATATGTTTGATGGTTATGTTTGGCATAACACACGCATGAGCGTATTTGTATACATCGTATATACTTTATTTCTTTTCTTACTTTGTTTACTATTTCATTTACCTTGTTTTCTTAGCGAGTGATATGACTGATGAATCATTTTTTGAATTATCAAATGATGAAATTCAAAATATTTTAAAAGACTATCCTGGCACATTAGATTTTATTTTAAAATTAAATAATTACAAAACTCCACTAATAAATACAAATCAATCTTTGGACGAAGCAATGGTAATAGTAAGTGAAACAGACAGCACTATTGATAAAAATTATATAAAAATTTTCTCTGATACTGCTAATTGTAGTACTGAGAATGAAAGGATGAATTGGGAACAGAATACTAATGCATAATAATTTATATTTAAATTTATAGTCATTTGTTTAACTTAATTATAATATATAAAATAATTTATTACATTGTGATTTTCTAAATCAGACCAATTTTAATTTAATTAACCTTCAAAACTTTCCTTAAAACCTTAACACATTTTTTTAATTATATTTATTATAGCAGAAAAAGATATGAGTGTGCATCTTCACATTGGTGCTTCAGTTGTCTCTCGTGCCAAGAGCGCAGCTCTCTGCCTGTGCCGGACGGCAGAGCTCCGGCAAATGGTTTAGTATCAGCATGGTAGCCGCGGTAGTGCTACAGCACGGGGCCCCTGACGACTATAGTGCGAATCTTCTCTCAGTGTACTTCCCTTCTTTTTTCAGAGTTGCCGGGTAACATTTTGTCTAAAGGGAAGCGCAATTTCCTTGCTTGCAGGATCTCGGCTGGTTAAATGTCAGTCACCGTCGATGGCGTCGAGTGCTATTTGAAGAGGAAACTGCTAATTTTTACTTCCTAATCTCCCTTAGCGAGTGTTTTCAAGTTTTGTTTTATTGTTTGCACAGATCGATCGGCTTTCCATTTGAGGCCGGATGGTATGGAGCTATCAAAATTTGTTTTATTGGTCAGAGTTGAACAATAAAATGAGGATACAAAGATAATGCATACGATACTTATAGAGTAGAAAAATATAAATAAAACGAAAAGTTTTTGTTACCTTTAATGTCCGAGCTGGAATTACTATTATTACTATTTAATTTACTATTAATTAATTATTATTATTATTTTATTTAATTGTTTAATTACTATTTTTACTATTTATTATTACTATTTAATTACTATTATTGTTTGAATGCTTTGATAGCGTTGTGAATTTTTTTGGAGCTTTCAGCCTCGTCCACTTCAAGCTTTTTTCTCAAATATTCGAGTATGTAGTCAATAGTACGATAGAATTTACCGATTGATTCGTTCAATACATGTATCAGTGCATCTACTACAGCACTTTGATTGTGCAATCCTTCAAAAGTGGTTTGTTACGTAACGATAATTTTCCCCCTTTTGCCTTGCGATTAATCATCCATCTATTCCTCTTGTTTTTAGAATCATGGACTTCTTTTTTTCCGATTTTTCATTGATACGAATAGATTATGTACCATAAGACGTGGAGAGGACCAATTCGTGATTTAATACGGAAATTTTTGTAGACCTTTCATATTCCTGATCGAACGAGTAAGAGTTTTAAAAGTAATCAGATATAGTGTCGAATCGATCCTTTAAAACTACCAACTGTTCCGATCAAGCGTAATATGTTTAAGTGAACTGTAAATGATGAATTTTATAACTTCATGATAGTAACCCGCTTTGTATTCGAGACCGACACAAACTCTCTTTGAATTAGATTTGTTGAGCACGTACGTGGTAGATAACAATAGATTCGGTATCTCAGACTTTAATTCTTGTGATTGAAACTTAGCTGCTGTATTCCCTAGAGCGCTAATATGGGCTGGTAAAATACCTGGACTTATTTTGGCTTGACGCACGATATGCTTGGCTTTTATTATAAAATAATTTCCCTAGTTAGAGAAATCCATATGATAAAGTGCATCTTTACTTCGAATGAGTCTCACTCGCATGTCTACACTATTCAGCAGAAATTTTAATTGATTAAAGACATCGCAATGTAAATGTCCAATCATGACCACTATTTTATCACCGAGTGTAAAATATCTTCAATTAAGAATTCCTACGTTAGCCCCCTGTGCTTCACGAGCAATGTTTTGCGCCGAATCCATAGAGCCTGCGGTATCAGCATACCATAAATCGGCAATCAAAAGTGACTATAAAGCAGGTAGTGCGTAATTCAATAAAGTTTCCACGCATGCCCTATAGGGATACCTTCATTAGAGGAGAAATAAGTTTTTGATTAAAAATTATGTCTACTTGATCGAAAAGCGAATGAATAAAGTTGTTAGTAGGCGCAACTTTTGCATTTTCCACCTCCATCCCTATGGGTAAAATTTTCTCGCTGACATATAACATAGTATAAGCAAGATCTATGTAGTTTTCGAATGAATTAGGTACCAGAAATTTCAGAGGTGAACCGTTTTCATCGATAAGAGACGATACCGGCTTGTAAAAGAGAAAGCACTGTTTTCGATGGATGTTTGCGTTGGAGAAACAGCAAAAAGGTTGAGTTCAATCTTTATTCCCTCTCCACTGCAGGCATGCGAATATCCCGTGCTTACGTGATTATCTAGGACCAAAAATAACTGCTATTCTTCTAATTGATTTCTTCTTCTTCCTGTCATGCTTTATCTGCTGACACTGGTTCTCTTCTTTTTTCTAACGGCAGAATTCCTCTTCCTGTACGATCCGATGCTGCTCGCAGGTGCATGTCTCTATCTCGACTGTCGCTTACGGTGTGTGGTGAGCGATTTATATTCATTGCCCTTCATTATAACGAAAATTTTACTAAACAGCCTTTCTCTTTAAATTTTTTCCCGACTCTCGGAACCGTGTGTTTAAAGATTCTTTAAACTTTACATCACTATTACTGACGTCACTCAGTACATTAGGGCCTGTACGCACTGCGTCTTTTCCACCGGCCTTAGCGCCACTAGCTAGGTAAGGAACAATTTTTCTAAAAATTGACCCGAGTAAACTTTTAATCCATGAGCTCCGCTGTTACATAGAACCTGCAAAACCGTTTCTGACGCCTGGTCTACCACCAGTAGCTTGTTGATCGTAATAATGGATGTAAGGACTCATGCTGTGTAAATTATCGACTACGCTTGAAATGAAGCGTAACCGTCAAGGTTCCATACTGGAATGGTATACTTCTTCCATGTTGATCTCTTATATCGATAATGATATTTTAAAAATTATGATACAGTATCGGTATGTAGTGTATAGGAGCAAATTATTTAGCAATATCAATTTTATACTCTGTATTTTCCAAAGCAACTTTGCGTAAAAGTGCCGCTTGAGTATCACCAACGATGTACGATTCGCATATACTAGTTTACACATAAAGCTGATCGAGTATAGCACGCGCCAAGCAAGCTGATCAATTATCCACATTGTCAGTAACACCCGAATCAGAGGTTACAAACGAATCGGTCTCTCTATGGACAATGTCTTCAAAACCAAATATTCGACAAATTTTCTTGTTTAATAACGTGTAGTTAGGCTCTTTGGATTCGCAAACTCGACGTATAGTATAATAACCTTCTTGAAAATCTGTGCGTACGTGCATCTGGTGATTGCGTACCTCACCGACTCTATTTATCTCTACAGCCAACTGCTCAAGCGTCTCCTATACAACGTGCGGAAAATTAAAAATACCGTGACTCAGAAAACCGGCTTTTCTTTCAGCAGCACCTAATTTAAGAATATAAAACTATTTTTCTCATTTTTTCTATGTTTTTGGCACCTAACCTCAAAATTAGATAGTTCAATAGGTGCTAGAACACCAAAAATACTCTAGGACTTTTTTCCTGGTCCAAAATGCTTTTAGTCTTATCGGCCTGATTCAGTCAACTTTAGGTACAGATAAACTTCATATTATCGGAAAATTATTAATTATTATAACTAATTAAAAGCTAAAATTAAGGAAATATTTCTAATAGAAATGAAGATAAGGTTTATAAAAAAGTTACAAATATGTTCGGTTTTTCATGAAAATAATAAAATAATTATTTATTATTATTGTATTATTAATAATTATGTGGTATTATTAATTACATATGACAAAATTATATCAATTAAAATTCTTAAGCATTATAACATTTCATTATAATAATATTTTTAATCTTTGTCACTATCTTTGTCTATAACTGAAACAATATCTATAGTAGAAAATAAATCAGAAAGAATTTTCGCTGGTCTAATAATTTTTTATTTATATCTACTGAGATAATATATGACTGTTGCAATGTGAGAACACATTGGCACAGTCACATGCATGTCGTAGAATACCGCTGCATCCGATTGAATCAGGTTTGTACTCAACGTAGCATTTGTAGGTCTTACTATTTATATGCCTGGGCCTTATTAATACTCTAGTAATATTTCCATTATCATCTATTAACTAAGCTAGATAACAGACGGCTTGAACTAGTTGATAGTTATACGAAAAAAATATTTTGAGATCCCTTTCAATCATCTCCGGAAAGACAGTGATTTCTTGGGATGTTAGCTTGGTAGTAGTAGTGGGCCGTCTAGACCGTCTGACTGTCTCAGTTTCTAATGCTAAAGTATTTTCATTTTGATTTCTTCTTCGAAGGACTATTTTCTTATCATGAGTATAATAAGCTAATCATCAAAATTATCAACAATTTTTATATTAATTTATGTTAGCATAAATAGCTTTTTTATTGTAAAATGAAATGATCCTTCGAAGAAGAAAATCTAAAACCTGTCAGTTTTCTGTTGTAACATTAGAAACATTTTGTTCGAAGGAAAAATATTATTGGACAAAACCTAATGCATATGAAGTATTTTACAATTTGATAATTTTTACCAGTTGTTAAACATTTTCAAGGATATTTTCCTACTTAAAAATGAAAATACAACTATTTTTAGGCTTCAAATAGTAAAAAATGTTATCTTTCTATGACTTACAATTAGAAGAATTCAGGAATTTATTGAAAAAAAAAGGAAAATCTATATATTATAATGAAAAAAATAAAATTGAATATTTTTGTCAATTATCAGTAAAAAATCAGTAGAGAGCTACCTTAATCACTGGTTATTTCAAGTTTAAGAACTTCACTTTACCTACAACATATTAGGTGAGTCAATTGATAATTAAATATATTATATCACTAGCATCCTCCGTCGCGGCTTCGCCCGTGCTATAACGCATAGATGTATAATAACATAATAATTATTTAAAAATGATTTTCTTAAAAAATGATAGATCTACAAAATGTCTGAGTATGTGACACTCTTTGTTGCGTTTTTATTTTCTGGTAATAAAATAAACTTATTTTCAGCGTGATTACCAGTCCTTGAGAGACCCACATATAATTGACCATGGGAAAAACAATCTGATCGTAAATCAATTCCTACGGATTTAAACGTTTGACCCTTGAATTGTGTGACTTTTTATTGTAACAGCGAAAAGTTTGACAGGAAATTGCAGTCTTTTGAATTTGACGGGTAAGTTAGTAAGGGTCATAGGGATACGAGGAATTAGAGCTATTTCACCCTTTTAAGGGCCTGCGAGAATAGTAGTTTCTATAATATTATATCGCATAATTTTGATTTGTAACCTGGTACCATTGCATAAATTACGGGGATTAAAATTTCGTAATAGAATAATTAGAGCTCCAATTTTGAGGCAAAGTCGGTGCGGAGGGAAACCTGCTGAATCAAAAGAATTTAAAAATTCTGGTGGATAATGCACTGCGTCGTCAGTTTTTAAAACTGTGATAATAGATCTACATTGTTTAAATTCTCCTTCTAACTTTTCTAAAATAACATAATTTATTTCAAATGCTGACGAGTTCCTAGGTGTTATCGTTGCTCTATCGCACAACCACTCAAAAGATTTTGAACGAATAAAGTTTGACAAATTTGTTTTAGGCATTTTTAAAAAAAGGCCACAAATTAATAAAATAATATATTCAAAACGAAACAGTCATTAAGATTATTCACCAACGAACATTCAAAATATAACGAAACAAAATTTTTTCTCGAACATGCTTTGCTCGACAGCGGGTTTCACGCTCCTACTTATATCCTCGGTGACTAATTGCACGAGTACTCCGCCGGCTGACCGCCGCACGCCTTTGTTCCCCTATATTACTACATTACGCGTATGTAAAATAGTCCCTGATTATTTTATTCATAATTTAATATAATGATATATTTTAATACAAAACCTAGCGTATGTTACTCCACGATGCCAAAAATGTATCATATCAAAATTTCGTTGTAATGGGTTAAGTAATTTTTGAGATTTTTATAACCATACAAACAAACGCTGTTTCTTTATTATATTAGTATAAGATATGGATTTATTAACTCTCAGTTACATGTAAAAACTTATTTAGATTTTTATGTACTAATGACAGCTGCATTCCTATAAAAAAATAATCAGCCTGTCACACCAAAAGAATTTTTTATTTACCGAATCGTAAAAATATCTAATGGTATAAATTGTATTTTAACATATTTTATTTATTTTATTTTACATATGTTCTAATTATATTTAAACATCTTTTTTTCATTCAAACAAAGCATAAAAAATTTTAATCACAAAAATACAAACATAAATTGTGAATTAATGTTATGCACTTTATTTCATACAAATAATCATTATCTTTTCATCACAATCATCTAAGTGGGGGATTCTCGCCAAAACGTCTCACAAATAGAGTTTTTGTGATTTGAAAAAAAGCAATGAATAAAATGAATACGAACACAGAAATTATTAAAAGTAAAATTATTCTTTGCTACTTTTTTACATCATAACAAAGTTTTCCAATATTAACCCTTAGAGGGTCGGGGATAAGGAATTTCGAATCATCTTTTTTTTCTATAGAAAAGTGATCTAAAATCCAGAACACTGGACCCAATTAAAGTCAAATGTTGGTTGGTCAATGACCTTATGCCAAGTGGTGTATGCCGATCCGGTAAGGTAAAGGCACACGTTGATGGCGAGAATTGTTAGATTGTCGAATGAATACTCCTATTTACCTAAACTTACGTTTATTCGGCGTAGAAAATAGTGTATCAAAAAATATAAAAAATATAAGGCCAGAAATATAAATGAATAGTCTCTATAAGGCTGAGTGTGAGTGTACCGGTTAGCGGCTCCTCACGTTTTCGTCGCCTGGCTTCCGTTCCAGCGATGGCTCTTCGCGTTTGGTCACTTTCGCAGCTCCCTCACCCCCGGATGTGCACATCTATTGCAGTATCTTACCCTTTTGAATATTGCTTCGGGGGTTGTCGGGGGTACGGGTCCTGCCGGTGGTTCGGGATGAGGCTGGTGACCTTGTTGGGCAGCTGTGCCGTCTGCTGGGCCTTCCACCGAGTTCAGCTGGTCCCGCGCTTTCTCTTCTCATGCTCGTGCGTAGGCCAGCTCTTATTCGGTGTACGCCACGGCGTCTTCTGCCGCTGCCGCCAGACCCTCTCTCTCCTCTCTTTCTTGCTGCATTTGTAGGAACTTTTTGCCCGCTTCCTCGCGGCGTGCTGTCTCTCCTGCCCGCTACTTTTTGTATTGAGCTACCTCATCCAGGACCTCCCGGCGCTTCTTAACAAGGGCAACCCACCGGTCAGCCCTCTCATCGCCGCTCGCGAAGTTCTTGACGAACGCGTCAAAGGCGTTGAAGCCTCGCCTTCTAAGCAAGCGGCTTTCCGATGAGTGTTCCTTGCCAGGATGAGCGCGGCCTCCACGCGCTGCCACATCTGCTTGAATGGGGTAAGTCGCGGTTCGGCACCCCCTTCCTTGACGGCTGGGGGCTTTTCAGCCGGTGTGTGGTCTTCTCAGTTAAGGAGGCTGCGCGTTGTTCTCTCAGAACGTTTAGATTGCCGCATTCCTGGTGCTTAACCAGGGAGACTATCATGCCCCCTGGTGCTGTTGGTGGAGCTGACGCTGGGATGGCTCCTTGGGGCGGCGATGGTAGCTCCTCCTCTGGGCCGCGGGGCAAGCCGAAAGATGGCGGGGCTGCGTTCTCGTCGAAGATCGTTTCAATAATGACGGAAGATGGTTTTCGCCTCTCCGCATCGTCTCGGCGCAGCTGTTCCTCCGCCTCCCGGAGGGTATCCATCGCCGCCTCTAACAGCTCGAATTAACTTAGCTACCAGCTCATCCAGCTGTTGTCGTGTGACGTTGATACTCATCTGTAGGGAAGAAAAGAAAAAGGGATAGTTTCAGGTTCGCCACATTCTTTCATTCCTGATGCAGCGCAGGGTTCCTTAACCGCCTTGGTGAAACGGCGAGTTCGGTTGCCCCTGGATGCTTTTTCGTCCCTGGGGGCAGTCCTCGTTTACGTGGTGCCGTGGGCTCCTCAAGGTTGATGTTTTGTTTCTTCAACAGGTTGAGGCGGGGACGCTTGCTCTGCGCAAGGGGCGTTCGCATCGCCAGAGTTCAGCTCTGGGTTTGATTCGCACGCAGTTGGCGAGCCGCTCATCGCCTCTTCTTCCCTAGGTGGTAGTGGTTCATCGTCGTCGTCTTCTTCTGGATCATCTCCCCTGATGTACTGTTTCAGGTCTTTCGCGTGGATGTTATCGTCTACGTGACCTTCAACGTCGGTTGGGCCGAGATATATATGTATAAATAAAAAAGGATAATACAAATGTATAATATAAATGTGTAATATATACAAGGTGTCTCGCTATCGATCCCGCAAAATGATCCACCGGATAGAGGAGGAAATTCTAAGACATACGTAACCTTTCCAGTTTTCGGTTAAACGCATAATTTTTGAGTAATTGCCAATTGAAAATTTAGAAAATCAGCCAATCAGTTCGCGCCTCCGTTACCACGCCGGTGGCAGGGAAGAAAGTGGGCGGAGCTTCCACGCTTTGTCAGAAGCACCGGGGAAGGAGAGCGAGCCTAATCTTCCCTGCTCTGCTCGTTTATCTGAAAACATAGTCGCTCACTGCGTTGACCAACTCCTCGGATGGACAAGCGGCCGGGCGCTATAGATATACCTATAGGTATTGCATGTGTTCGTCATCTGTCTTCTCATACTCGTGACGCGGGCTTGTTGGTCGCGTACCCTGTACGATGAATACTGTCTCTGCGGCGTCTCAGCGTATCGATGCGCTATTCGCAAATACAAAATGGCATGTGAATATCTATTCGTATAAAAATTTTACTTTTTATTTTTTAATAATTAAAATCTAGACTTGGATATAAAAATTATAATATTATTAAATTAAAATAAATTCACTAAATGAATCTGGTTCATTAGCAAAACTACTTTTATTATTCAAAAAACCATGTTCTTGAAACGATTTCTGATTTAAAAAATGCAACTGCTTATTATTATTTAAAGAATAAATAATAAGTAAATACTAAGAAAAATATTAAGTACTCAGAAATAAATAAATCAATTATAAATAACTTTTTCTCAACTTTCTGCGCGTTATCCTATAAGAATGCGAATATTCGATTCATTCCGACGGACGAGAAAGGGGTGGAAGAATCGGGCCAATTACCTATTCTAGAATAAAAATTGTCTAATTTATTCATTCTAATTTATTTATTCATAAATAGGAAAAATGAATATTTGTAATAAGATTAATACATTTTATCATACTGTGAATTGGCCTCTAGCTGGTTTTTCGTTACCTCAAGAGCTCATAAAAAAAATCTACTGAGTCTTTGAAACATTGCATGCAGATTCTCAGATGCATTAATAATAAGTTTTAAAAAATACCGCCTTTGAATAGCCTCCTAATTTAAATAATGCAAGTTTAAATGCATTTTTTTCATGCTATAAATCGTCCGCTGGTTTGATTTCCGATACTTTAAGCACTCATAAAAAAATCAAAAAGAGTTCTGTCTTTGAAACCATGCACACAGATTCTTTGATGCATTAAGAATAAGTTATGACAAAGCCATTGAACAGCCTCCAAATTTAAATAATAAAAGTTTAAGTGCATTTTACCACGAGAAGAATCAGTAATGACTTGATTTTCGATATTGCAATCACTCAAGAAAATAAATCTAGAATTGCTCATTCTTACCACACACATTTTTTTCTTCACTAATTCATCAATGTACGTTTAGTAAAGATTTCCAGCATCTTTATTTGTAGTAATATTTGAATCGATCAAATCGAGTTCTATCGGCACATCACTAGTCAAAATCTGTGCCATGCAATAATCTAGAATTATTTAAATTTCGAGACTGTTTAATGACTGTGATTGTTAAAACTTAATCGTAATGCATTAAGGAATGTGTGTGTTAATAATGAACAATTCTAGATTTATTTTCTTGAGGGATTGAAATAACGAAAATCGAGTCAGCAGCTGATTCTTCTCGTGGTAAAATGTACTTAAACTTTTATTATTTAAATTTGGAGTCCGTTCAATGACTGTATTTGTCAGAACTTATTCTTAATGCATCAAGGAACCCTGCTGAAAAATCTCAGGTGAGATCTCAATTGAGATCTCACGCCAAAATCTCATCTGAAAAAAATTCTAAGTCCAAATACACAAAAATTTTCTAAGTCCAAATAAGAAAAATTTTTTTTTTTACTTCTAGGTTTTCAAACACAATATATTTCTAAGAACAAAACGAGCAATTTTTTTTTGGAATTCGCGTTTTTTTCTAAGTCCCGATTCGCGTTTTTTTCTATGTTCCAACCCGAAAAAATGTCTCGCCAGGGCTATTTTTCTACGCGTTTTGAGTGATTTGGAATCGATTGAGACAGTCGTGAAAATACATTTTTCAGAAAATGTATTTTTTAGGAATTTTAGGATTCTGAACCGACGTATCTTCTATGGATGGGTGGTTAACAGGGAAGAAAATTATTAAAAGTCACCACTACATATAAAGTTATCACCACATTTTAAAAAGATATGTAAGTACAAATTTTATTTTTTAGCAAAAAAATATATACATATATAATATTATTATATAATTAAGGTTAACTCTCTGTGGCCACACCTCTGCCCAGTGACGTGAAGGCCACATGGGTGTAAATATGGTTTTCACTCGTTGAATTGTTCGTAGATACCATACAGTTTAATCAATTTATATCGATATAGATGTTATTTGGGGTATAAAGGATACACCATGCTATAGAGATAATTGTCATACAATTGGGTACATTTGAATGCGCAACCTATGAGAACGGGACATTTGAAATTTTTGGCCTGCCCGTTTTGGCACCCATGTGGCTACAGAGGGTTAATAATGGAGCAAATTTGGTAGTGGGCAAAGATATGTTTTTTTTTTCACTGTCATGACAACGCAAATTGTTTTTATATTATTTGTCGGAATAAATAAAGGTTTATTATCGTCAAACTTCTCAACTCTCTGTAACATCTTATAAGCTCTGGGAAATGCATTTTTTGTATGAACAACGTTGCAGACAGTAAATTCTTTTCTACTTTGTTCATCCAATATAAAATCAGTAATCCGTATAAACTTTCCATCTTCTAATGCGGCGAACGAGTTATTGGATCGTCTTTTTAATTTCACGGATGATTCATATAAACATCTATCCTTAATTATTTTGTAATAAAAAGTAGAGGAACTGTTTAGGCATAGCTTCACTTTAGTATCTATGTCAGCAGAAGAACTTTTACCGAAATATACTATTCCGTTGCTCCTCGTAACGTTTTTCATTTTAGAAAATAGAATATCATTGCAGTACATCATCACTTCATCGGACGCTCGACGAGATAAATATTCCTGTAAGATCAAGCTAGTGTGATTTATATTTATAAATCTAAGGATTTGTTGGGTTACTCCTCTTGAACATTTTATTGCTTTAATCAAGTAATAATTTGCTGATTCGAAACTGAAAGTTGAATTAGTCCATAATGGTCCCCATTTCAGAACGCTTTCACTTAGGTGTAGTAATTGGTGAATGTTGTGTGTCATAGCCTTCAATCCATATAGACTTTCAGTTTGTACAACGAGAAGGTGCAGAAGTTCGTCAGCTCGATTCAAAAGATCAATGTGAATACTCTTTTGCAGAAGTATATGTAATGCTTCTACCAGAAGTAACCAATTATCAAATTTCTCTTGTGGCAAAATTTTCGATAATACTGGACAACTGTAGTACAAAACAAAATTCTCCCATTCTCTTGCTTTATAATCGTTTTTAAGACTAAATGGCCTGCACAAACGCGTAATCTGATCTGGAGCAGTAATTTTCTTCATCATTGAATCAATATTTTCTACATCTTTGCTACTCATTGATTGTTGCCAGTACGTCGCAAATTGAGAGGCTACGCCTTCTAAACAGCAATGCATATAATCGGGCACAAACCCGTCAATAATGTTAAACTTTGGCAAGTTTATTAAAGGTGAAGGGTTTTTAACACCGAATTCTGGATTTTCTGGAGTTGCCTTGAACATCAAATCTATAGTGTCA